>CM045923.1:1937500-2165000 GCA_025177825.1 Aechmea fasciata | reverse complement strand
AAAAAATAAAAAAAGCAAAGCTCTCTCCGTCTCGGTGAACATCACCCCCGGTCGATCTCTCGCTGAAGCCCGCCGCCGCGCCGAGCCTCGAGCCCGAGGCGCCGTCCGCGAGCTTCCTCACCACTCCGGCGAGCCCTCTTCAATCGCGTCGCCTCGGCGAGCCTCAAAGCCCGCCGCCCGCGAGCTTTGTCAAGCCCGCCACCGCGCGAGCCTCGAGCCCGAGGCGCTCGGATCCGCCTAGCGGGGCCCATGCCTCCGCCGCCTTGGCCGCACTCCCCGACCTCGGCCGCAGCCATCCTCGCCGGACACCGCGCCGGATCGAGCCACCCGCCGCGCTCGAGCCGTGTGCCGCGCCTTGACGGATCGAACCACCGCGCCGCGTATCGAACCACGGCCACCTCGAGCCCCATCGGATTTGCTTCGACTCGCCGCCTCGAGCCCCCTCGACTCGCGCCGCCGCTTCGAGCTCTTCGCCGGACCGCGCCGTGTCGGATCCGAGCACCTCGGCCGGCCTAGCCGCGCGCGCGCCCTCGCCTCGTAGCTCGCGCGCGCCCCGCCCGCTCGGACCGCCGCCCGCGCGCTCGTATCCGCACCGTCGCCCGCGCCGAGCTTTGAAGCCCGTCGCCCGCGCCGAGCCTCGAGGCCCGAGCTCGGCCCGAGCCGCGCCCACCGCTCTCGTGGCCGCCGCTTTGAAGCCCGCGCCGTTCCGGAAGCTCGCCGAGCCGCGCCTCGCCGCACCGAAGCCCGCAACCGCCTTGAGGACCGCGCCCATGACACCGCCTCCGTCGAGCCCGCGCCCGCGGCGCACCTCCCCGAGCCGCCCGTACGCACCCTCGGACCTCGAACCGCCCATCGCGCTGAGCATCGAGCCTCAGGCGCCGCCCGCGTGCCCTCATCGAGCCATCGCCGCCCTCGGACCCAGCCGCCCTTGTGGCCGATCCACACTTGAAGTCGCTGCCCTTGGCCGAGCCTTGAAGCCGCTGTCCTGAAGCAAGCCGAGCGTGGTGCTCCGCCACCCGTTCGGCTCCGCCTTGACGAACCAGCCACGACAGGGGCGTGGTGCTTCGCCACCCGCCCCGGTTTTCTCTCAGCCAGCGCCCACCACATGTTCGATGAAATGCCCGAGTTGGAGTTAATGACGAGCCGGCGATGACGAAGACGACGTAGGCGAACTCCGTCCGATGCTTTGCCATCGACGGAGGTGAACGACGACGACGAAGGCGATCTCCGTCTGATGCTTTGCCATCGACGGAGATGAACGACGACGACGAAGGCGATCTCCGTCTGATGCTTTGCCATCGACGTAGCCTTGATGGCGACGAAATCGACGGAGCCTTGATGACGACCAAGATGCGCCCGCCACCTATTCGATGAAATGCCCGAGTTGGAGTTAACGGCGACGACGAAGACGACGAAGGCGAACTCCGTCTGATGCTTAGCCATCGACGGAGTTAATGACGAGCCGGCGACGACGAAGACGACGAAGGCGAACTTTGTCTGATGCTTAGCCATCGACGGAGCTTTGACGGCGAGCCGACGACGACGAAGACGATGAAGACGACGAAGGCGAACTCTGTTTGATGCTTAGCCATCGACGGAGCTTTGACGGCGAGCCGACGACGACGAAGACGATGAAGACGACGAAGGCGAACTCTGTTTGATGCTTAGCCATCGACGGAGCCTTGACGGCGAGCCGACGACGACAAGGACGACGAAGGTGAACTCCGTCTGATGCTTAGCCATCGACGGAGCTAATGACGGAACCGCTCGACGAATGCTCAAAGAAACCGCTCGACGGAATGCTAGTCAAAACCATTCGACGGAATGCTTGCTATGTGCTCGACGGAATGTCTCAAACCGCTTGACGAAATTTTTATAAATCTGCTCGACGGAATGCTAGTCAAAACCATTCGACGGAATGCGTGCTATCAAACCGCTCGACGGAACGCTCTAACTATTCGATGAAATGACTCGAACAATCGTCGATGGCGGAATTAAAGAAGGCGGCACTATTTTGCAAAATATCATCAAAGAGAGAATTCACTCAAAGAGAGAGAGAGGACTTTGCTTGATTAAATTGAAATCAAATTAAAATTTCATGATATTAAGTGCTAAGCATTTGATTTTGAATTTAAAATTTTGATTAGATCCCACACTCGGGTTTAAATCTAACGAGCCCTAATTAAGCCCGAATTTGGAACCAAGTACCCAATACCCACATATCATTAACCTATACCCATTTACCCAAATGGACTCATCATACCCATTAACCCATATATCCAATAACCCATATATTCAAACCCATTTAACCCATAAACCCATCTAACCCATAAATCCATTTAACTCATATAACTTATACCCATTAACCCAAAAACTCGTTAACTCATTTAACCAAAACCATTATACTTATAAACCTATAATAAACCCATTAACCCATTAACATATATCCAAAATCCACATACCCAAAATCCATTTACCTAAAGAAGTCCACATCCAAAAGCCCATTTCAAATGGCCCATCCATTAAGCCCAATCCAAAATAGAGGCCCAATACTAAAGCCCATAAACTCAGTACACCCGGCCCATGAACCATGAACCATAAACTCGTACACCCTGTCCATGAACCATGAACCATAAACTCAGACACCCGGTTCATGAACCATGAACCATAAACCTGTACACCCGGTCCATGAACCATGAACCATAAACCTGTACACCCGGTCCATGAACCATGAACCATAAACTAGTACACCCGATCCATGAACCATGAACCATAAACCTGTACACCCGGTCCATGAACCATGAACCATAAACCTGTACACCCGGTCCATGAACCATGAACCATAAACCTGTACACCCGATCCATGAACCATAAACCATAAACTATACACCAAGTCCATGAATCACGAACCATAAACCCATACACCGAGTCCACAAACCTATGAACCTATGTTCATAAACCATAAACCCATGAACTTATGTTCATGAACCATAAACCTATGAACCATAAACCTATGAACCTATGTTCATAAACCATAAACCTATGAACCTAAATTCATGAACCAAATCAAGTTCATGAACCAAATCTCACATATCCAATACCCTAAACCTAATCCCAATACTGATCAAACGCCGTTAAACTAATCCTAAGTCTAAAATTCGACCTAAATGTCGCTAAACTAGATCCAAATCCAACTTCGACCTAAAATGTCGTTAAACTAAATCCAATTCCAACTTCGACCTAAATGTCGTTAAACTAAATCCAATTCCAACTTCGACCGAGACGCCGTTAAACTAAACCCAAATCCAAACCCACTTTGACCGAAATGTCGTTAAACTAATCCAAACCTAATATCGACCTAAAATGTCATTAAACTAAACCCAATTTCGACCGAAATGTCGTTAAACTAAATCCAATTCCAACTTCGACCGAAATGTCGTTAAACTAAATCCAATTCCAACTTCGACCGAGACGTCGTTAAACTAAACCCAAATCCAAACCCACTTTGACCGAAATGTCGTTAAACTAATCCAAACCTAATATCGACCGAAACGTCGTTAAACTAATCCTAAGTCTAAAACCCCGACCGAAACGTCGTTAAACTAAACCCAATTTCGACCGAAATGTCGTTAAACTAAAATCCAAATCTCAACTGACCGAAACGTCGTTAAACTAAACCCAACCCATTTTTCACAAATCATCTGATCCTCTAGCATATAAAACTAGAGCCAAATCACAACCATATTCGATCAAATTCTAATTATATGTTTAGAATTGATCAAACAATTTAATCAAATTAAACTTGTTGGACTTTAATACATATACTTGGAGTCTAATTTAAATTTGACTAATCCTAATACATATAATTAGGATTTAGTTGAATCAAAATCAAATGTGATTAAGCTCTAATACATAAACTTAGAGCCTAATTATATCAGACTCTAAAAATATAAAATTAGAGTCTACTTCAAATATTTGAGCTAGTCCTAATACATACATTTGGGGTTACAGCTCAAATCAAACTCTATTGGACTTTATCATATACAGTTAAAGTTCAATAAACCAAATCAAACTCTAATACATATAATTAGAGTTTAATTTGAATCGATTCGATTAAATCCCAATACATATAGGGAATTTAATCAATCTTTCATCTTAGGGTGAACCATGTTGAGCTCCAAAACATATAGAGTCCAACAAAATTAATTTGACCATCTTAGAACATATAACTAAGATGAAATTAAACATTTTCTTTTATACTCTATTCATGTACACTGAGGGTATGCCCTTGGTTAAAGCCATGTAATTGAGCAATAAATTATAAATTTCTTTTTTGTCCAATTCCAGTTCATCTTCAGCATTTCAAAGGTCTCTTAATCGAAGGTACCCTAACATTTATAGGGGTCATTAACAATAAATGCTTGAGTTCATTGGAAGCCATGGATCCGCAATACCTGATAACTATACATATTTAAATATTAATCTGAATCATGAATACTACCCCACGGGAAATTCAAGATAAATTTCACCGTGCGAGGTACGTCATTCGTGGTGGCAGACAAAATGGCACGCCTAGTGGGATCTGGCTTCTCCTTCCATCTTTGAGACCGATGATATGCTAATAGAATTGGACGATAAATATTTAACCCATATTCGTTATTTCCTTGCAGAAGTAATGGCACCGAAGAACACTGCTACTGCTAAGGGATCGATGCTGATCAATGCTGGTCAGGTTTATTTACCAGCATCCGTCCTCACCATTGGAGCCGCTGGAGCTGCAATCCAGTTTGGCACCATCCCTGAGGAGGCTAGGGCTGCGGCTATGGCCCCCTTCAATGCTATCACCAGCACCAACAACAACAACGCTCCGGCTCCCCGCAAGAGCAATGCCGTGATTCCCCGCCTTCCTTCTCGTGGAGGCGCCCGAACGTCATCATCCCCACCCCCCCTCGCGTTCCAGTAAAGGAGAGGATGACCTCCAACTTTCCTCGCGTCCCCGTGAAGGAAAGGATGATCCCCAACTTTCCTCGCGTCCCAGTGAAGGAGAGGATGATTCCCAATCTTCCTCGTGTCCCCACGAAGGAAATGATAAATTCCCTTAGCACTTCAAAGAAAATGGAGTTGCAAGGTAGGTTGGTGTTCCTAAACAGAGGTGAAGGAACATCATCGCTTGACATGACTCCTAAAGCGTTAGTCTTCAATAGGTTGACGTTCCCCAAGGATACTCTATCGCCCATGACGAAAGCATTCAAGAGAAACCTTCGCCGTACTTTGAAGCGGCGAGAGACGAACAAGGAAATGAAGTCTCGACAAACCCCACGTGCTAGGTTTGTCGCTGGATCTGACGTTTTGGTCCACAACCGCTACGCACCTCTGAGGTTTGTGAGAAAGAACTCACCTACGGCCATTCTGCGCCCAGAGTCAGAAATGGCCCATCTGAAGCCTTCTTCTGCATGTTCTCGTTCGAGAAACAACAACAGAACTCGTCGCAAGCAAATATACGAAGCCTTTAAAGCTGCAAAAGGAAGGATGAATATAGAGAAGAAGATAGAGAAGCCGAAGTGGCAAAGAAGGTCGACACTGTCACAGGAAGGAAGAAAGACAGAGTGGAGGCCCAAAACTCTCGCTCAAATCAAAAAAGAAAAATCTAAAAATTTGGAGATTCACACTGTGAGAGTTATAGGGCATACACCCGCAAGTGAGGCTGTTGACGAAGAAGAAACAATTCAACAGATCCTTACGAGAGCTGCCGTAAGAAAAGCAGCAGAAGAGAAAGCAAGAGCTAAAGAAGCAAGCTCTTCGCAAAATATTGTGAATAAAGATGATCTACCTGATGATCTATCTGATCCACGAGAGGAAGAAGAGGTTGTGTTCTTCCCGAGGATCCAAAGGATGCTGTGATTGCATCCTTGAGGAAGAAAGTTGATGAAAAAGATAGAGATATCATAAATCTCTATAAGAAGATGGAAGAGGTCATGGATATGATGTTGACTGTGCAGAAGCAAATGGAAGATCAACGGCATCAAACCAAGACTTTAGCTCGCACGGAAGCACATGTACCCCAAGTCATTGATGAACAGGCTAAAACAACTGTTCCTAAAGAGACTACTACCTCTTTGACTAAAGAAGAGATTCATGATCTGATCACTTCTCAAGTTAAAGAGACTAGCGGGGCAAATCCGGCCGAAAGTGGAAAGGACACCTTTATCTATCTAATACGACAAAGATACCTTTTCCAGACGGTATCAAGTCCCTAAATTTAAAATGTTCTATGGTGTTGGTAATCCCGATCAAAGATCTAGCACATTTTAAAGCCTTGTGTGGGAGTACCGGGAGTAATGGACCTCTACTCTTGCGGCAATTTCCACAAAGCTGATCTGGTATAGCTTTTGAATGGTACTACTCCCTTGAGGATGAGTCCATTAAAACTTGGGCCGACATGGAAGAAGCTGTGAGCAAAATTCGCCACCGTTAGTGATAAGATTACTATCGCGATCTAGTAGCCGCCAAACGAAGAAGAGATGAAACAATGCTAGATTACATTACAAGGTGGCGGAACTTAAGTATAAGGTGTGAACAACCTTTAGACCAGCCTCAAGCCGTTGGTCTTGTCATGGGCAATATTGATAACTGGATGGCTCCTTTCCTGTGCACATCTAGTTGTTCCACCTTCCACGAATTGATATTAAACGTCTCTAGACTGGAGAGAACTGATCCCCAAGTCTTAGTAAATACACAAAAGACAAAAAGGGATGATAACAAAAGAGTTGAGACGAAGATGGCACAGGCCAGACCGGCACAGGTTAGACCGGCCCGCACAAATATGATAGAGAAAGGTAAGAAGGCAATTACCTCTGCAGTCGAACAGACCCCTGTAAAACCTATGTTTGGGGGTAATAATCCAAAAGGGTTTTCTTTAGAGGAGCGAAGAAACAAAGTATACCCTTTCAAGCGGGAGAAAGTGAAGAAAATTTTTACGATGTCGTTAAAAATGGTCTTCAATCGCCCGAGCCAAAGAAGCCGATGATGTAGGGAAAATCGATAATCCAAAATATTGCCTATATCATAGGCTAATTAGCCATCCAATCGAAGACTGTTGGATTTTCAAAGACTGGGTTGAAAAACAATACAAAACTGGCGAAATCACTCTTTCACAGTCAGTATTGTTAGAGACACCAGTCGAAAAGACCAATTTGATTGGTGTGGGTATTGAAAATATAGACGAAAGCGAGAATGAACTTCCTCTCGAGTTTTGGAATATATTCTTATCTAAGAAAACTCGGAAGATGATGAAATACTTAGAAGAAGTTCCAGGAATAAAGTGGCGAGGCCCTTTAAACCCAGAAGTGCAATCTGAGGATAAGCCCATGCCTCCAACCAAAAAAATTAATACTTCAGCCAAGTCGATGCTAATAACTCGGCGAAGAAGAATAAGAAATTTGTTGAGCCACGAACCTCAACATAAAAAGCGGCCTATTGAGGAACACATTGACTCGATGGAAGAGTATAAACAAATTGAAATAGAGCCTCTTCTGATTCATGATTTTATTTCCAAAGCAATAGAAGAGGCTAAGAAAAAGAAGGACTCTGATAAGAAAGAAATTCCCGTCGAGGAGTGTGAAGAAAAAGGAGAGCCTTTTTGGGGAGAGACTTGCAGAGTCATCACTGCACGACGAGATGATGAGGAAATTATCTTTTCTGCTAGTCACCTTAGGGAACAAGAAAAGAACCTCAGAGAAGTTCATGACCAATTGGCAGAAATAAAAGAAATGACACGCTGCAACTTTCACAAGGTGAATGATAAAATATTGGACATGACAACACAACTGAATGTGATGTTCTCTATGATGATCGGGATTGAGGCTAGAGTAGAGCAGTTGATGAAGATTACTCCCCCTCCTCAACAGTCTCAGTCGCAAAATGACAGAGAACGGAAGGTCGAGCTGTTACCAAAGCTTATAACTCGATCTTCAAATCAGCATTCGCCCGAAACTTCTCAAAAAGATAAAGGAAAAGCCCCTCTTATAGAAACCAGATGGGAATGCCCGAGAATGGTGCCAACAGAAGGAGTTAATTCTCAGTCTTCTAACAGCAAAAATACACCCATGTATTGCCCTTTTCATCAAATGAAAGGACATAACTTAGAAAACTGTCGCACTTTTCAATATACAAGAAGGCTAAGAAATCAGTTTTCTCAAAGAGCAAGTGTCGAGCAAAATATCAGAAGCACAACTTTGACAATCCAGGAGGAAAATAAGCACAAGACTATTCCTTACACACGGGAATCATGCCGTGTCATTACAATATCTGATGACGTGTCAGAAAGCCCTGAGCCGACTTTGGGGGCAAATCAACAGACATCCACACCAAACGATGATACTTATGTTGATCCTTTGGAATTATACGACACTTCAACTCACCGTGATCCAATGAAGAAATTGTATAGAATGGAGTGTCGCTTAATCAGAATGGAGGGAGAAATGAGGAGGCTCCACAATGAAGTTAGCCTTATAAAGATGAATGTGAACAGCATGGCTGGCGATATAAAAGGCATAGATATTCAAATGAGAACCATAATAGATATGCTCAAAACGGATGCTACTGAAGCATCAAAAAGATATCGGTCGAGACATGCCGAGTCATAACTACGAAAGCTGAACAGGGGTAATAAAAGTCTAATAAAGCCGAAAACGATGCTAGTTTCTATGAAGCACACATAATTGCTCAAGAGCTTAAAAGAACGTCGGCGAGAGGAAATGCAGGGCCATCTTCACTGAAAAAGAAAAAGAATCCAACCTCAAACCAGCAGTCAGAGGTTCACCAGAATAATGAAGCTCTAATCAAGGAAAGAAAAAAGAAAGTCATCTCGACAGAGTTCTGTTCCTATCATAATACATGGGGGCACACTCTAGAAAATTGCCGCCAGTGGAAAAAGGTGCAGAATCAACCTATAGACAAGGTGAAGCCAAAGATCAATCAACCGACAGATCCCAAATCCAAAAATCAACGATGGAAGAAACATCTGCCGCGATTCGAAAAACAACAACCCATGACTCGAGAAGAATTTAGAAAAGTATGTTATGATGCTTTCGATGATATGAAATTACGCTGTTTTTGGTGTGGAGCGAGAGGTCATGCTTATGATGTATGCGTGAAACTTCGGGACCATAGAAAAAACAAATTGCAACTCAAAGAGTCATGTCGAGTAATAACGATCTCCGAAGAGCAATCTGAAGACTCTGTAAATCAAAGAAATAGGGTTAGACAATCTGCTGATGCACTTGAAGATGGTGATAGTGCCTGGGTAATATACAATACTCCGAGCAGGGATTGCGGCGCAAGGAGAATGGAGTATCGCCTTCTTGAGATAGACAATGATTTGAGGAGAGTGCAGATTGATGTACGCACTCTCGCAACAAACGTAGACTGTGCGGCCATGACAATAAAAGAGATACTCAATAAATTGAATACTCTTGAAAAGACCAGAGTCGAAACATGCCAAACTATTTCCTGTGGTGTCTACTCTAATACTCGAGGAAAATAAAGAAGCCGAGGATTCTCTCCGTATTACATCGAAGTCCTGGAAAAGTATAACCTGAAAGGCAAGGGCAGCCACAAAATAGTAAGGATAAAGAAATTCAGATAAATCAAGAGGCACCGACTTCATCAAATCAAGGGAGATTATCGAAGATTGAGTATAACATACTTTCTCATCTAAGAAAAGTGCCAGCCTTGTTGAGTGTATATGATGCCCTAATGATGTCTAAAGAACTTCGGGACGTACTCATTTACGCTTTACAAAATCCCGAGTCATTTTACGCTCATTTTGCCGAGGTGAATATGAAAGAGGCGTTATACTCCAGACATATTGCCAATGTCATTTTCACTGATGAGGACATGCTGCTGGGAACTGCTCATCACAATAGGCCATTATATGTGACTGGGACAAGCGATGGAGAGAAGATTAACCGTATTTTAATCGATCCCGGATCCTCAATCAACATTTTGACTCTAAGAACTTTGAAAAGCCTAGCTCTGAATGTCAATCATTTGTCCTCAGAAAGAATTTTGATTCAAGGCTTTAATCAACATAGCCAAAAAGCTCTCGGGTCGATCATTCTTCCTATCAAATTTGGAGCATATCATGATCGATGTAAAGTTCTATGTCATAAATGCAGATACTTCGTACAAAGCACTATTGGGACGGCCTTGGTTGCACGAGTATAATGTTGTCCCCTCTACTCTTCATCAATGTTTGAAATATATCAAGGATGGAGAAGAGTTCAGAGTTGATGGTGATATACGCCCATTCGGAGTGCATGAGATACGATACGAAGATGCAAGATATTTTGCAGAATCTGAAAAAGATATAAAATTATCTTACGAACTCGAAGAGGATAAAGTTCAGGGTGATAAAAAATCCTCAAAGGGAAAGATAGAAATCGAGGATAATAAAGAAAATACGATTCCACACTTCGGAAGTGATTCAGAAGATTCCGATGACGAAGAACAATTAAGAAAAATGTTGGAAACATTTTCCTCCAAATTAAACATGCCCTGGGGAGAAGACTCATCAGAAGATGAAGAGATTTTCTTGACATCCGAATCAAATATGTTCATAAGAACTCCTGAATTGATTGAGGATTCCTTAACTATTACTAGAGTTCCAGATGGACATATAAAGTCCCTTCATACGAGTAAGCCAATAAAAGTGAATGATCTAAAAACTTTCTTTGTACCTCCTCGAGTTGAGAAAGTTAGGGGAAAAGAAAAAATAAAGAAAGGGATCCTCTTTTATAAGTCAGATGATTATAAACCCTCTGATCTTATCAAGCTCGACAACTCTGATGAGGAAATATATGAGGACGTCAACATACCAGCATACTTTTCGAAAAATCTCAAAAACATGATGAATAGCTCAGGATTTCCTACAAGAAGATCACGGGCTAATCGAAAATTTTTTCAGAGAATGTGGAATCCACCGCAAAAAAGAGTTGTGCTTCCAAACGGGCGAACAAAGACACACAAGAGGGCTAGGATATCATCAACCTGCTCAGGTGTCTTACAAAGAGAGCGTTGGAATGACAGCTTCTGAAACAAGTCAACTCAATCTCATGCCTCCGACGACAGAGATAACCCATAATGATTCATCTGTCATACGACATACTTGCACCATGATCACAATAAAGGATATGGAGCAAGATGAGGACATCGAGCCAATAAAAACAGAGCTTCTGGATTTAAAAGATGCTCCACAAGAGCTTGAGGATGGGGGGCAAGCCACCATTGATGAGCTTTTAGAAATAAATTTGGGCACTGAAGAAGATCGAAGACCCATTTATATCAGTGCACTGCTTTCAGAAAAAGATCAAGATATGTTGAAAGCATTGTTGATAGAATATAAAGACTGCTTTGCTTGGACATATAAAGAAATGCCCGGTCTAGATCCGAATGTGGCTGTTCATAAACTTGCTCTTAGCCCAGATGTGGCTCCAGTTAAGCAAGCTCCAAGGAGGACAAGAGTTGACTTAGAAGAACAGATCATAGCAGAAACTAAAAAGCTTATTGAAGCAGGGTTCATCAGAGAAGAAAAATACGCTGATTGGATCGCAAGCATAGTCCCAGTAAAGAAAAAAAATGGTCAAATTCGAGTATGCGTCGACTTTCGAGATATAAATAAAGCATGCCCAAAGGACGATTTTCCACTGCCAGTCACTGAACTAATGATCGACAACACTTCAAGTTACGAGATGTTTTCTTTCATGGATGGTTCCTCTGGATATAACCAGATAAAGATGGCACCTGAGGACGAAAAACATACTGCTTTTAGAACTCCAATTGGCATATACTGCTACAAGGTTATGCCCTTTGGTCTAAAAAATGCAGGAGCCACTTATCAAAGGGCTATGACAGTAATTTTTGATGACTTGCTCCACAAAACTGTTGAGTGCTATGTTGATGATTTGGTTGTCAAAACTGTAAACAAAGCAAATCATTTTGAAGACTTAAGAACAGCTTTTCATCGTTAAGAAAATATAATCAAAATGAACCCTCTCAAATGTGCATTTGGAGTTTATTCGGCAAATTCTTGGGGTTTATCGTTAGACATAGAGGAATCGAAATAGACCAAAGAAAATTAAGGCCATCATGGAATTGCCGCCTCCAAAGAATTTGAAGCAACGCGATCCTTTCAAGGAAGATTGGCATATATTCGAAGATTTATATCAAATTTATCTGGCAGAATTAAACCATTTTCTAAATTGGTGAAAAAGGATGCGCCTTTCATATGGGATGATGATTGTCAAATAGCATTTGACGATATTAAGAGATATTTATTAAGTCCCCCAGTGCTTGCTGCCCCTATTCACGGCAGGCCATTAATTTTATATACGGCAGCACTTGAAGGATCGCTGGGTGCACTTCTCGCTCAAAACAATGAAGAAGGGAAGGAAAATGCCTTATATTATCTCAGCAGGATGTTAGTGGGGGCAGAAAATTCCTACTCGCCAATCGAAAAGCACTGTCTAGCCCTTATATTTGCCGTTAAGAAATTAAGACATTATATGTTGGAACACAAAATCCACTTAATTTCGAAGGTGGATCCGCTTAAATTCTTAATGACAAGACCAGTTTTGACTGGAAGATTGGCGAAATGGGCTGTTATACTCCTTGAATTTGACATCACTTATGTGCCACAGAAAGCCATCAAAGGTCAAGCACTTGCTGATTTTCTGGCTGCACATCCAATTCCAGATGACTCACCTTTGATCTGCGATTTGCCCGATGAGCACATCATGTTTACTATGGAAGACCAACCCTATTGGAAAATGTATTTCGATGGCGCGTCCTCAAATCAACCAACTTTCCCCAAATATCCCTCGCATTAAGGCCGGGATAGGGTTAATCTTTGTAACACCTGAAGGAGGCATTTTGAGATACTCATTAGCCCTTTCTGAGCCTCGCACGAATAACGAGGCTGAGTACGAAGCTCTTATTGCTGGTTTAGAAATTGCAATCCAGTTGAACATACAAAAATTGCATATCTATGGAGACTCCCAATTAATCATCAATCAAGTTGAAGGGGAGTTTAAAGTACATAAACCTGAGTTGATCAAATATCAAACGAAGGTGAAATGTCTTATAGAGAAAATTCCATGTATAAAAATAGAAAAAGTGTCCAGGGCTATGAATGGAAAAGCCGATGCCCTGGCTAAATTGGCTAACGAGCTTGCTGATCCTACCATGGATGAAGTCCAAATAATTATACGAAATCGAAAAATATTGTCCCCGGCTGACTTAAATCAAGAAGAAGATACAGAGGAAGCTGAAGTTGCAACCATCGATACAGAAGATGATTGTAGAGAATCTTTCATCGATTTTCTCAAATATAATAAACTGCCTGAAGAAAAGTCAAGACAGGCACAAATTAAGAAAAGAGCAATGCGATATGTATTCGTTAATGATCAACTTTATCGCAGATCTTATGATCAATTATGGCTTAAATGTTTATCACCAGATGAGATTAAACAAGTCATACACGAAGTTCATTCTGGCATTTGTGGTGCGCACCAATCAGGGCCAAAAATGCGCCTTAAAATTAAACATTTGGGGTATTATTGGCCAACCATGATACAAGATTGTATGATGTATGCTAGAAAATGCCATCAATGTCAAATCCACGGTGACTTTATTCATCGACATCCAAATCCCTTGCACCCTACAATCGCCTCATGGCCGTTTGATATGTGGGGAACAGATGTGATAGGACCGATTAATCCACCATCTTCCAGGGGGCACAAGTTTATTCTCGCTGCTACAGACTATTTTTCTAGATGGGTTGAGGCAATCCCGCTAAGAGAAGTCAAAGCAGATGATGTCGTCAAATTCTTTAGAGAAAATATTCTATATCGATTTGGAGTTCCAAGACGAATCATATCTGATAATGGAACTGCTTTCAAGAGTTTCAAAGTCAGTAGATTTGCTACTCAACATAAAATTGATTGGAGGTACTCTTCGATATATAATGCAAGGGCTAATGGATTGGCTGAAGCCTTTAATAAGACTTTGATAAAGCTATTAAAGAAAATTATCGGCAAAAATCAAAAGGAATGGCATGTGCGGATCATAGAAGCTCTTTGGGCCTATCGAACCACATACAGAACGCCAACTCAAGCAACACCCTACTCTTTGGTGTTTGGCACTGAGGCGGTATTACCACTAGAGGTTGAATTAGCCTCGTTGCGGATCGCAGTTCAACACGAGTTAACAAATGAAGAAAATGCTCTACTAAGGCTTGACGAGCTAGATGCATTAGATGAAACTCGGCTAACTGCTCAACAAAATTTGGAACTCTATCAAGCCCAGATGGCAAGAGCATATAATAAGCTCACTCGGTACCGCACCTTTAACGTTTGGGAGTTGGTGCTCGTTCTTCGTAGACCAATTATAATCAATAGACACACTGGGAGGAATTTTGATCCAAATTGGGAAGGCCCATATGTGGTGGAAAAGTCTATGAAGGCGGCGCTTATCAATTAATTGATGCCAAAGGTGAAAGACCAATGCCACCTATCAACGCCGCTTCTTAAAGAAATATTATGTATAAAAAAAAAAAAAAAGAGAAGAAAAAGAAAGAGTGGATGACATATTGTCTAATTTTCTAGATAATATGGGTAAAATATAAGCCACCAACGGACTCGATTGTCCACATCGGACTTCGAGGGTAAAATTGTATAAATTCCCGGCTGTGGTATAACCCCACAGGCAAAATTGGGATCCCCGTGTGAGAAAACCTTTCGAGGTCCACAGCAAAAGTTGGGAAGGTATCTCGGTGAAAACCCATATGGGCGCCAGATTACCCAAGATATTTTGTCTATGACGGAATGCTAACTCACCTTAGGGTCGGTTACGCGCAGCAATTTCGATTGCTTCTCGAGGCAAAATAAACAAAAATTAATCCATGTCCCCTATCACCGCAGATATATTTTGCCTATGATAAAATGCTAACTTTCCTTAGGGTCAGTTATGCGCAGCAATTTCGATTGCTTCTCGAGGCAAATTGCGCGACAATCTCGATGGTGAAAAAATTTTGCGAACACTAGACAGAAATTAGGGGAGATATCAAATGTAAATTGACCACCATGTCGTTAAACTGAGCATTTTGATGTAATTTGACCGTCATGTCGTTAAACTGAACAATTAAAAAAAAAAAAAAAAAAGAAAAAAAAAAAAGAGAGTGAATGGCGGATTTGAGTTCCTACATTGGGACTTCGATAATCTATAATGCAAGAAAACTTTGTTGGTTATGCGCGAGGGTTTTAATTGGCAAAATGAACAAACAAACCCACACCATGATCATCATCACAACTTAACATCACATAGCAAAATAGAAGAGATCAAAGCATAATCTAAAGCATTCAAAATTTCAAATTGCTGGGCCTACAGAATATTTCTTCTTACTAGAGACAAGCATAAGAAAAAAGAAGAAAAGAAGAAGTCAAATCTCAAATATTTGACGACGCTCCTCAAACAACTCTATTAATTCTCGAAGACCAGCGGATTCCTTAGAAACATTATAAACTTCAGTGGCTGCAGTGTGCTTCTTTTCCGCATTGACGACATCCTGTTGCAGTTCTTCTTCCTGTGACGGTTGTAGTTTCTTCAAAGAATCATCGGCCACTTCAAGTCTAAGTGACAATTCCGCCTCAGTGCTCTTCAAATGTGATATACTCTCTTCCAATTCTTCTATCTTCCTTCTAGTTTGCTGAAGCTGTGAAGAGACGTTTTTGGTAGCATGAAGAAGAGAATCTTTGGTAGCCCTATATGAAGCAAGTTTCCTTCTACTTAATGCCAAATCTTCATCACCTCCATTAATCGAACAATCGGAGCAAAAATCCGACTTGATGCGCTCCTTCAATGGCTTCTGCATGGTCGAATATGGGTTTTATACGCCTTCCCAGTTCAGATGTGTCAAACCCAAGTGCAGAGAGACAGTGGCAGTATTTCGATACTTCTCCTTGAGCCGACTTAAATTGGCGACGATCGAATGTCTTCATAATATCCATTATACGATCAGTTAAAAATGATTTGGCTATAATTCGGGAACCTCCTACGCCACTATCGAAACGAACATCGACATTCTCGTCAAATGATATATCCTGAAAGGAAAGAAAGAAAGAAATAAAAAGAGAGAATAAAAAGAATGAGAAGAGATATACAACTATAAAATAAAAATCACCGTATTTTTAGTTTCTGGCGGTGAAGGCGTAGGTTCATAATCCACCTCATCCCCATAAGGTGAGAGAGCATCTTCTGGATCATCAGTCGGTTTTGATCCTACTTGCAAACCTGCACAAAAAGATGTGTATAATATAAGGAGCATTTTCATGAGACTTGCTTAAAAAAAGGGGGGGTGAGATTTCACCAGATGAATCCAAATTGGTCTCCAAACGAGCTCTTTTATGTGCTTCCGTGGTTAAAATATCACTGCCCCGTTCTCTTTTACCCAGTGGAGGCGTTTCTGTTGTAGCTTCATTTTTACTTCCACTATCTTTTTCAGCACCCTTATCCTAAATAAAAGGGTTTCGGTGTAAAAGAATAGTAAATACGCCTAATGTGTGGATGAAGTTAAAATAAATACCTTATGATGAGTTGGGGAAGCCTCGCTGAAAGGAGAGGCTCCAATATCTGCAACATCCGTGAGTGGATCCTGCAATTAAAAAAAAAAGAGGAAGACCATATGCTGATATTCAGAGCAAAGGAGAAAAGATACATGCTGCAGGGACTGTTCTGTAAACGCAGGGACTGTTTTGTAAACGCAGGGACTAAAATGTAAACAAGCCATAACGTTTTCGTTATAGCTCCGATTTACAAAATTTTTGCGGCCACGGATTTCTGACGAAAAATTACATATTGTTATCCAAGAAAAAAGAACGGAATATAGATGTGCGTCAAAAATAAAAATAAAAAAATAAAGACGCAGGGACTGTTCTGTAAACGCAGGGACCAAAATGTAAACGGGCAATAACATTTTCGTTATAGCTCCGATTTACAAAATTTTTGTGACCACGGATTTCTAACGAAAAATCACACAATATTATCCATATTTTACTCCCTTATTTAGTCTAGAAGTAGATGCTCAATTTAAGACTAATAGAAGGCATATGGATTTAAAGAAAGGAGATGAATGAAATTACCTCGATACTTTGACGGCGAAGGTATTGAAATATGGTCAGAAAATTCGTCACTATCCAAAGGTATATCATCCTCAATGGACCCACTCTTTCCGATTTGCGGTTCTATCAAAATAAGTACAACATATAAATATGGTGTACACTACATGCTGGTTATAAATAGAATATGTTATTCATAAATATGCTAGTTATGAATAGAACATGAATGAAAAAGTCACCTATCATCGAAGGCATGGTGAAAGGAAGTTTCCCGAGCTACTTCACCAAAGCATCAGGAGATGGATTTTCCGGACGTCTTAAAGAAGGTTCCACGGTGCATGCCTATATATATACGGTTAATATGTATATGGAAAGAGAATGAATGCCGAACAAATACATTCAAATCATTGGGATTTTGTATCACACCTTTGATCTTGTTGAAGAATCCGGCAAATGCACTTCATCTGCAGTAGTCAAATCCATAATATGCACTCCCTACAAATAGAACAAAAGAAGTTCAGTAAAAAGGGAGAGAAAGAAAATAATTAAAAATGCTAATGAGCATACCTTAGATTTCTTATGGCTAGCATCTTCATGAATCGGAAAGCTAAGGCCAAGTACTTCACGTTGAGGAGTATCGTCTGGAAGGCTAGCTCGAACATGATCATAAGAAGGGGGAAATGTCGCGATTAGTTTCTTGGTTGATGTTGTGGAACCCAACGCCTTATGTTGCGTAGAACCGACCAATCGTGAAGTAGTTCCTTTCTCTTTCTTCAAAGTGTCTTCAATTATTTTCTTCTTTTGACGTTCATCGGCATCCAATAAGTAAGCCACACCATGTCTAAAGCTTGAATGAACACTGTTGGACCACCAACGTGCGCAATGCAAAAGAACTTTTCCAACTCGATCGGTTTTGGGTATATAATAATTAGCCGAATTCCCATACTGGAGGAAGTGATCCCAATACCCGATCAAAGTCCCGATAGAATTAGCTATTCTAGGGACGTCAGTAAATTCCGGAAAATATTGATCAAATCCGAATTGACGTGCGAATCGATGAGGATTATATGGTTGAGCATGCGCTTTATTTCTTAAACGAAGAGGATAACACTGTCTAATAGAAATAAGATATTCAAAAACTTCTATTGGATATCGACATTCTCCCGTTGTAAGCTTCGCATCATATAACCATCCACCATCAACGAAAGAATAAGAATATGGTAAAGGGCGCCATATAAAATGAATATCAGATCTAAGATGAAGTCTTGCTCTTTTAGCATTGAACGGTGAAGCAGCAGCATTCATAAAGGATATCATTTGTGGAATTTTCCTCAAACCAACCATATTTTTAATGTCATCGGTTATAACTCTTCTGGAATAAGTTTGCTCAAAATGTAAACCGATCCAGGCATACAAAAAATTAACGGAAATAAAGGACCTAATGTGCAGGACCATCTCGGATGATTACTCATACGTGATAGTACCATATGGATTGCGCCTAAAATAGCAGGAACCAAAGCGACTTTTTCGCCCAATGCTAATTTAGAGGCCATAACAAATACCTCGGGTCTGATACAATGTTCTGAACTTGAGGGCATCACAAAATTGCACAACCATAAAGAAATAAAAGCGGCTCTAGTCGTGTCTTCTATGTATGAAGGTGCAAATTTTTTATCAGTAATGGCCTTGTACTTGGAAGAACGCGATCTCCTTGAACTTGGATGGAAGAAATTTACCCACAAATCATAACGAATTCGCTTACAAGATGATCGAGTTATGATCCATTGGTACACATCAAAAAGTTCTCTAAGACAGTCTGGATAAGCATTTCTATTATATAATGCCGAATTCATGGGAATATACTCATCATAAAGGTGACCTGTGATAGGAAGACTACTCAGTTCTCTAATCTCCCATAAAAAAATTCCAACTTCTCCATAGGGCAAATGAAACGTATTTGTTTCTGAACACCACAACTCCACAAGTGCTTTGATGATGTTTAGATCCTTATGATGCTTTCCTCGTGAAGCAACTATTCCACCCAAAATTCCTGCATGTTGTAATTGTGGGGTATATCGTGATAAAATATGATCTGCCCAATCCTCAAAACCATCAATATTTTCACTGTCCCCTAATGGCCTATCTTTACCCCCCCAACTTGGATGACCATTCAATATTTTGTAACTCAAAGATTCCAGTGTATCTCTCTCTTTGGGTAAACCTAGAGGTGGAAGAAGTATGACATCTTCTTCACCATCAGGCGTGTAATAATGAAGACCAAAACGACCTAAGGGTTGTTTTTGCTTAAAAATTGCCCATTCTTTGAATACGGGTCTGTCGTAGGAGATAATTGGACCCGTTCTACTATTTTCAATCGGAGAAGCTCGAAATAGAGAGATACCTCTCGCTATGCCTAATACTTTGTCATCCGGATGAATTAGATGCTCCATCTTGAAAAATATATAATATAACTCGTCAAAGTACGAAGTACATGATATGAAGGCAAAAGAAGAAGAGCGAAATAAAGAAAAAAAAGGAGAAGAAGAAAGAGAGTAGCGAAACGGTTACCGATCCAAGCTCAGCAAAAGAACGCGGCAAATCCCGTGATATGAGACGCGAACAATACTTTTTTTTTTCTCTTGTACGATGTAGTAAGATAAAAAAAAAAGTGGGGGCATTTGTTTGAGTAAAAAATAATAATAAGAAAATATTATTTTTTTTTTTTCTCTCATATAATAAGAGAAGAGAAAGGATATTTAGTTAAGATCTACAAAGATCTACAAATATCTCTTTTCAGATAGTATCTTTTAAATAAAAGAGATACTATTTACATGATAAAAAAAGGAGGAGAGAGAATAATAAAAAAAGGGGACTAAACCGTAAAATGCCAACCCGTTATCCCCATCTCCCGCTTCTTACGCACGATCTCCTAACCCACATCGCACGCTCCCAACTCCCACGCTCCCCACGATTCGCTCCCACGTCTACGCCTCTCGCGCGCGCGATAAAGAAAGAGTGAGTGGAAATAAAAAAAAAAAAAGGTTAAAAAAATCCTACCGAGAGAATACTATTTTTTTTTATCCCAAAACAAAAAAAAGAGGGATCCCTTTCCCCGTTCAAGAAGAAAAGAAAGGTAATTTGGTCTTCTTCCTTCTCTCTCTCTCTCTCTCTCTCGAACAAAGAAACAAAAAATAAAAAAAAAAAGCAAAGCTCTCTCCGTTCTCGGTGAACATCACCCCCGGTCGATCTCTCGTCAAGCCCGCCGCCGCGCCGAGCCTCGAGCCCGAGGCGCCGTCCGCGAGCTTCCTCGCCCACTCCGGCGAGCCCTCTTCAATCGCGTCGCCCCTGGCGAGCCTCAAAGCCCGCCGCCCGCGAGCTCGTCAAGCCCGCCACCGCGCCGAGCCTCGAGCCCGAGGCGCTCGGATCCGCCTAGCGGGGCCCATGCCTCCGCCGCCTTGGCCGTACCCCCGACCTCGGCCGCAGCCCATCCTCGCCGGACACCGCGCCGGATCGAGCCACCCGCGCCGCCTTTCGAGCCGTGTGCCGTCGCCTTGATGGATCGAACCACCGCGCCGCTGCATCCGAACCACGCCACCTCGAGCCCCATCGGATTTGCTCCGACCTCGCCGCCCTCGAGCCCCCCTCGACTCGCGCCGCCGCTTCGAGCTCTTCGCCGGACCGCGCCGTGTCGGATCCAAGCACCTCGGCCGGCCTAGCACCGCGCGCGCCGGCCTCGTAGCTCGCGCGCGCCTCGGCTCCGCTCGGACCGCCGCCCGCGCGCTCGTATTCCGCACCGTCGCCCGCGCCGAGCTTTGAAGCCCGTCGCCCGCGCCGAGCCTTGAGGCCCGAGCTCAAGCCCGAGCCGCGCCCACCGCTCTCGTGGCCGCCGCTTTGAAGCCCGCGCCGTCCGGAAGCTCGCCGAGCCGCGCCTCGCCGCACCGAAGCCCGCAACCGCCGAGGACCGCGCCATGACACCGCCTCCGTCGAGCCCGTCGCCCGCGGCGCACCTCCCCGAGCCGCCCGTACGCACCCTCGACCTCGAA
The DNA here is from genome assembly GCA_025177825.1 of Aechmea fasciata. Taxonomy (NCBI): domain Eukaryota; kingdom Viridiplantae; phylum Streptophyta; class Magnoliopsida; order Poales; family Bromeliaceae; genus Aechmea; species Aechmea fasciata. The sequence continues at coordinate 2,143,786 of CM045923.1, read as the reverse complement.
CCGCCCATCGCGCTGAGCATCGAGCCTCAGGCGCCGCCCGCGTGCCCTCATCGAGCCATCGCCGCCCTCGGACCCAGCCGCCCTTGTGGCTGATCCACACTTGAAGTCGCTGCCCTTGGCCGAGCCTTGAAGCCGCTGTCCTGAAGCAAGCCGAGCGTGATGCTCCGCCACCCGTTCGGCTCCGCCTTGACGAACCAGCCACGACAGGGGCGTGGTGCTTCGCCACCCGCCCCGGTTTTCTCTCAGCCAGCGCCCACCACATGTTCGATGAAATGCCCGAGTTGGAGTTAATGACGAGCCGGCGACGACGAAGACGACGTAGGCGAACTCCGTCTGATGCTTTGCCATCGACGGAGGTGAACGACGACGACGAAGGCGATCTCCGTCTGATGCTTTGCCATCGACGGAGATGAACGACGACGACGAAGGCGATCTCCGTCTGATGCTTTGCCATCGACGGAGCCTTGATGGCGACGAAATCGACGGAGCCTTGATGACGACCAAGATGCGCCCGCCACCTGTTCGATGAAATGCCCGAGTTGGAGTTAACGGCGACGACGAAGACGACGAAGGCGAACTCCGTCTGATGCTTAGCCATCGACGGAGTTAATGACGAGCCGGCGACGACGAAGACGACGAAGGCGAACTCCGTCTGATGCTTAGCCATCGACGGAGTTAATGACGAGCCGGCGACGACGAAGACGACGAAGGCGAACTCCGTCTGATGCTTAGCCATCGACGGAGCTTTGACGGCGAGCCGACGACGACGAAGACGATGAAGACGACGAAGGCGAACTATGTTTGATGCTTAGCCATCGACGGAGCTTTGACGGCGAGCCGACGACGACGAAGACGATGAAGACGACGAAGGCGAACTCTGTTTGATGCTTAGCCATCGACGGAGCCTTGACGGCGAGCCGACGACGACAAGGACGACGAGGTGAACTCCGTCCGATGCTTAGCCATCGACGAGCTAATGACGAACCGCCGACGGAATGCCCAAAGAAACCGCTCGACGGAATGCTAGTCAAAACCATTCGACGAATGCTTGCTATGTGCTCGACTTTAATGTCTCAAACCGCTTGACGGAATTTTTATAACCGCTCGACTTTAATGCTAGTCAAAACCATTCGACTTAATGCGTATATCAAACCGCTCGACTTTAACGCTCTAACTATTCGATGAAATAACTCGAACAATCGTCGATGGCGGAATTAAAGAAGCGGCACTATTTTGCAAAATATCATCAAAGAGAGAAATTCACTCAAAGAGAGAGGGGACTTTGCTTGATTAAATTGAAATCAAATTAAAATTTCATGATATTAAGTGCTAAGCATTTGATTTTGAATTTAAAATTTTGATTAGATCCCACACTCGGGTTTAAATCTAACGAGCCCTAATTAAGCCCGAATTTGGAACCAAGTACCCAATACCCACATATCATTAACCTATACCCATTTACCCAAATGGACTCATCATACCCATTAACCCATATATCCAATAACCCATATATTCAAACCCATTTAACCCATAAACCCATCTAACCCATAAATCCATTTAACTCATATAACTTATACCCATTAACCCAAAAACTCGTTAACTCATTTAATCAAAACCATTATACTTATAAACCTATAATAAACCCATTAACCCATTAACATATATCCAAAATCCACATACCCAAAATCCATTTACCTAAAGAAGTCCACATCCAAAAGCCCATTTCAAATGGCCCATCCATTAAGCCCAATCCAAAATAGAGGCCCAATACTAAAGCCCATAAACCTGTACACCCGGTCCATGAACCATGAACCATAAACCTGTACACCCTGTCCATGAACCATGAACCATAAACCTGTACACCCGGTCCATGAACCATGAACCATAAACCTGTACACCCGGTCCATGAACCATGAACCATAAACCTGTACACCCGGTCCATGAACCATGAACCATAAACCTGTACACCCGGTCCATGAACCATGAACCATAAACCTGTACACCCGGTCCATGAACCATGAACCATAAACCTGTACACCCGATCCATGAACCATAAACCATAAACTATACACCAAGTCCATGAATCACGAACCATAAACCCATACACCGAGTCCACAAACCTATGAACCTATGTTCATAAACCATAAACCCATGAACTTATGTTCATGAACCATAAACCTATGAACCATAAACCTATGAACCTATGTTCATAAACCATAAACCTATGAACCTAAATTCATGAACCAAATCAAGTTCATGAACCAAATCTCACATATCCAATACCCTAAACCTAATCCCAATACTGACCGAAACGTCGTTAAACTAATCCTAAGTCTAAAATTCCGACCGAAATGTCGCTAAACTAGATCCAAATCCAACTTCGACCGAAATGTCGTTAAACTAAATCCAATTCCAACTTCGACCGAAATGTCGTTAAACTAAATCCAATTCCAACTTCGACCGAGACGTCGTTAAACTAAACCCAAATCCAAACCCACTTTGACCGAAATGTCGTTAAACTAATCCAAACCTAATATCGACCGAAATGTCATTAAACTAAACCCAATTTCGACCGAAATGTCGTTAAACTAAATCCAATTCCAACTTCGACCGAAATGTCGTTAAACTAAATCCAATTCCAACTTCGACCGAGACGTCGTTAAACTAAACCCAAATCCAAACCCACTTTGACCGAAATGTCGTTAAACTAATCCAAACCTAATATCGACCGAAACGTCGTTAAACTAATCCTAAGTCTAAAACCCCGACTGAAACGTCGTTAAACTAAACCCAATTTCGACCGTAATGTCGTTAAACTAAAATCCAAATCTCAACTGACCGAAACGTCGTTAAACTAAACCCAACCCATTTTTCACAAATCATCTGATCCTCTAGCATATAAAACTAGAGCCAAATCACAACCATATTCGATCAAATTCTAATTATATGTTTAGAATTGATCAAACCATTTAATCAAATTAAACTTGTTGGACTTTAATACATATACTTGGAGTCTAATTTAAATTTGACTAATCCTAATACATATAATTAGGATTTAGTTGAATCAAAATCAAATGTGATTAAGCTCTAATACATAAACTTAGAGCCTAATTATATCAGACTCTAAAAATATAAAATTAGAGTCTAATTCAAATATTTGAGCTAGTCCTAATACATACATTTGGGGTTACAGCTCAAATCAAACTCTATTGGGCTTTATCATATACAGTTAAAGTTCAATAAACCAAATCAAACTCTAATACATATAATTAGAGTTTAATTTGAATCAGATTCGATTAAATCCCAATACATATACAGGGAATTTAATCAATCTTTCATCTTAGGGTGAACCATGTTGAGCTCCAAAACATATAGAGTCCAACAAAATTAATTTGACCATCTTAGAACATATAACTAAGATGAAATTAAACATTTTCTTTTATACTCTATTCATGTACACTGAGGGTATGCCCTTGGTTAAAGCCATGTAATTGAGCAATAAATTATAAATTTCTTTTTTTGTCCAATTCCAGTTCATCTTCAGCATTTCAAAGGTCTCTTAATCGAAGGTACCCTAACATTTATAGGGGTAATTAACAATAAATGCTTGCGTTTATTGGAAGCCATGGATCCGCAATACCTGATAACTATACATATTTAAATATTAATCTGAATCATGAATACTACCCCACGGAAAATTCAAGATAAATTTCACCGTGCGAGGTACGTCATTCGTGGTGGCAGACAACTATCAATAGTACCAAGCTATTGATGCTATTAGGTTTTCGGCCTTTGGATGAAAAAATGTACTGTTAAGATGATGTGGGTTCTCTAGAGTTGAGTGAGTTATTGGTTGAATAGTATAATCTAACCGGTAAAAATAGTCAAAGGGTTAAATCTAATGGTGAAAAACTCGGTAGCATCAAGCGCTTAGTGCTATGGATAATATCCCATGCGTGCGTGCGCACACAGACACACACACTAATGTAATAATCTGTGCGATGCGACGAATAGATAATTAAAGAAAGAATAGAAAATGACAACGAAGGAAGAGGAAACAACGATAGAAGAAGTGACAATAAGAGGTGGAATTCATCATGCCGATGAAAGAAAGGTAACAATCGAAAGAACTAGAAATGGAATAGTTCAGCCCTATGCAGAGGTGTGACCCGATTTGGTTCAAGCAAAAAAAGATAAAAACCTAATTTGGTTCAAGTAAAGAAAGAGAAAAACATATAGAAGTCTTGAGATGATTTGGGGGAGCCCACACTAAATAATAATTCGTGCGGTTCAAGTAAAGAAAGAGAAAAATATGTAGAGTACTTGAGCGGGTTAGGGTGGAGCCCACACTCAACAATGAAGAAAACGTTGTCATGTGGTAAAGTTTGAAGAACAATGTATAGGTATAGAAAATAGACATAGATATAGATATAGATATAGAAACAGAGGGACACAGGACTGATTTAGTGTTTATAATGATTGCACTTAAAATTTAATAATAATACTAGTGTAGGAAGCTGCACGATGCGACGGATAAAAACTATAGTAAATTACAAATTAAATATATAGATAAAAATGTAAAAATATAGCAGAAAATAGTCATATTTGATTGATTAACAATATAAATTCAAAAAAAATTTAGAATGAAAATATAATCCAATGAGAACAAAGAAAGAAAATAAAAGAAAAAATTATAAGAGAATAAAAATTGTTGTATAGATAGGAATTTTAAGAAAACATACTCTAATGCAAAAATAAAAGAGAAAGAAGAAAAAAAGCGCTTGCTTTTGTTACCGGAGGAATTATAACAATTCCGATTTCTTTTTTCTAAAAAAAGAAAAATTAATAATTAAAATAAAATAAAATTAGGAGAGAAAAAAATAGATTTTTTTTTCATTTTGAGAAAGAAAAAAATATTTTTGAATTCATAGAAATATAAAATCTTATCCGAAATGGACTCTAAATTCGTAACTTTTCGATTCATCATCACCTACTTCTTCTCTACATTAAGTCAAATCAAAATTGTAAAAATTAGTATTTAGAAATTATTGTATATAGTAGGTGGTGGGGAGGGGTAAGTGAGAGAGGGAGATGAGAGACCGGGGGTTTTTCCGAGAGAGCCGGTTGGAGATAAAGGGATGTAGTAGGTTAGAGGAGAGAGGAGATGGGAGATCGAAAATTTTTTTGAGAAAAAAGGTTGGAGATAAGAGGATGTAGTAGGCTGGGGGGTGGGGAGATCGGATATTTTTTTTGAAAGAGCGGGTTGGAGATAAAGTGGATGTAGGAAGGGGTAGAAAGGGAGGAGTGGAGGGACGGGGGGTTTTCTTGAGAGGCGGGTTCGAGATGAATGAACGTCGTGGAATGGGGCGGGAGAGGCGGGTTGGAGATAAAGGGGAGACGATTTACGAGATAGAGAGAGAGAGGCACACTTATAAAAAGAAAAAGGAAAATAAAAAAGTTTTTTTAAAAAAGAGGGAATTCATATATATGTATAGAAGATTTGAAGTTTAGTAATTAATGACTGGGTGTAATAATGATATCTTACAATACTTAAATCGAGAGAACGCCCACGCCACGTGGCATTTGGAGTGAGGCCTCTAATCCACGTGGCGCTGGAGGTGACTCTCTCTCTCTTCCAAAAAAACAACGCTCTCTCTCTTTAGGTTTCGCCGGGAGAGAAAGAGAGAGAGAGAGGGTCGGGGGCGCGCAAAAGAGAGAGAGAGAGAGAGAGAGAGAGAGAGAGAGAGAGAGAGAGAGAGAAAGATCCCTCCCGTCCCCCTCTCTCACTCCCCCCCTCCCCCTCTCTCACTCCCTCCCCCCCCCCTCTTTCTCTCCCCCGATTCCTCCCCCTCACCCTCCCCATCCCCTCCCTCCTCTCCTCTCCCTCTCTCTCCTCTTTCCCTCTCTCTCTCGCCCTCCACACTCCTCTCTCTCTCCAGCGCGGGTGGCGACGAGAGGCGAGGCGCGGCGCGGCGGCACGGCGGGCGCGGCAAAGAAAGTGGGCGGGCGGAAGCGGAGACGCGGCAAGACCGCCCGCAATGGGAGGCGGGCGCGGGGCGGCGATACTATCCCGTCGTTGGAAGCGAGGCGCCACGTGTCAGCAGTGATACGGCCCTCGGCGTAGCGGCGAAGTGAGGCGAGCAAGGCGGCGGGCGAGAAGTAAGGTCAGGCAACATGGCGGGACTGAGCGAGCGGCTCGATGGCCAAGGCCAAGTGAGTCGCGAAATTAAGGCAAGTGAGCGAGCGCGCAGTGAGGCGGCGCGGCGCGCTTTCTCTCTCTCTCTATATATATATATAGTACGTATATATATATAAATACTATATATATATATATATATATATATATATATATATATATATAGTGTGAGGCTACTATGTTATCTAAGCACGGAGCCTTCCGTGCTTCCACGTTGTTTTCGATGATGCGCTTTCGAATCGTCGATCGGCTTCGTTAAACTTGATCTAGAGTATTTGAAGTATCTAGAAAATAAATTTTATAATTTTTCGATATCATTTGCCTAGTGATCGAAGGGCACAAAATCAAATAATTTTAATGGTCATAATGAATGTTTGAAAGTTTAATCTGTAGAAATATCCAAATTAAATGAAATTTTGATAGAAAATTCTTTATACTATATAAAATAAGATTAATATCTTTGATCTAAATTTTTAATGCTATATTATCGCGTTTTGTAAGATTTTTATTTTCATTTCGTTGATTTTTAGCCCCTTCGTCGCTAGGCAAATAAATCGAAAAATCGCAAAATTTATTTTCTAGATACTTCAAATACTCTAGATCAAGTTTAATCTGAGCCGATCGACGATTCTAAGCCACAACATAAAAGCAGCGTGGAAAGCACGAAGAACCCCTAAATCTTTCGAGAAGCATAATGTATACTAAATATATATATATATATATATATATATATATATATATATATATATATATATATATATATATATATATATATATATATATATATATAGTACTATTTATTATTAATAGACAAGTTTCCCTTGTGCTCCTAAGTTTCTAACCATCCATCAATTTTGATGGGTGGTTAAGGTAAGTGAGAGAAGAGAATTTGGAGAGAAATTAAGGTTCTCAATCGCTCATCTTTTTGAATATCTCATCAATTTCTCTTATCTCTCTCACTTTAACCACCCATCAAAATTGATGGATGGTTAAAAACTTCAGAGGAAACGCAAAATATTGTATGTTATTAATATAATAAGAGTCTCTACTAAATATATATATATATATATATATATATATATATATATAGAGTAGGCTACTATACTACATGAGTAGTAGAGCCCTACTACTCATAAGTTGTTTTCGATGATAGAGCTTCCGAATCGACGATCCACTCCGTTAAATATGATCTAGAGTATTTAAAACTTCTAGAAAATAAATTTTGTAATTTTTCAAAATCATAATAAAGTCCATCAAATGGGCATAAAATGAACTACGAAATCGAACGATGTCCTAAAAATAGATGATCGGATCCTTCAATTTAAGATCGGAGTTATTGATCTTTATCTAGGTAGTGAATAGAATTTTCTATCAAAAATTCAACCTATTTCAATTCTTTTACACCGTTAAACTACCAAGTATTCCATATCTACTGCTAAAAAATTGTCAATTTTGTGAGCTTTTGATCGTAAGGTAAATGATTTCGAAAAATTACGAAATTTATTTTCTAAAAGTTTTAAATAATCTAGATCATATTTAACGGAGTGGATCGTCGATTCGGAAGCTCTATCATCAAAAACAACTTATGAGCGGTGGGGCTCTCTTTATAATAGTATAATAATACTATATATATATATATATATATATATATATATATATATATATATATATATATATATATATATATATATATATATATATATATATATATATATATATATATATATTTATTATATATAGTATTTTATTTGTATATATAGATATATTATTATATAATAATTTGTTATATAATTTACTATTCTTTTATATATATATATAAAATTTTATTTATAAATATATATTTATTTATTATATATATTATTTGTTTTATTTATAGAGGGGCTCGGCGCGGGCATGCGGGGAGTGGGCGGCGGGGCGCGGCGCGGGCGTGCGGATGAGCGCGACTTCGCCATGGACCCCCGCTTCCACGGCGAGCTCCGTGCCCTCCTCCTCGCCTCCCCCCACCACCACCATGCCACCGCCACCGCCGCCCCCCGCCCCGCACCTTGCCCTTCATCGGCTTTTCATCGATCTTTTCTTCTTTTTTTTTTTGGTTTAATTACAGAGAGAATAAAACAGTTTTTTTTTATGAGAAAATAATTTTTTAAAACTTTTTTAGTTGTTTCAATTTGAAATTTGTATGAAGAAAATATGAGGAGCTAAAATTTTTTAAAAAAATTAATTAATTTTTCCAAAATTTGAAGTGAGTTATATTCAAAAATTCAAATTTATTATAAAATTATTAAAATCTCTTCTAAAATTAAAATCTAATTTTGTTAGTAAACTTTAGAGAAATTTTTTTAACATAAACAAAGACATTTTAGGTTTGTGCTCTTTTTCTTTTGCTTTTTGATTTGATTAGAGAGAGAATAAAACAAAAAAAAAATTTATGAGCAAATAAAGTTTTTTAAAAATTTTTTAGTTGTTTCAATTTAAAATTTGTACGAAGAAAAATTGTGAAGATAATTTTTTTAAAAAAAATTAATTAATTTTTCTAAAGTTTGAAGTGAATAATTTTTTCAGAGTTTGAAGTGGGTAATTTTTTCAAAGTTTGAAGGTAAAGTTTAATTACGATATATTTTAATTAATTTGTTGGTGGAATGGGATTAATTAATTTCTACCAAACCGATCAATCCTCTCTCTCTCCCCAAACCGAATGTCCCTCTCTCTCTCTTACTCTTTCTTTCTCTCTTTCTCTCTCTTCCTCTCTCTCTTTTTTTTCTCTTTCTCTCTCTTCATCTCTCTCTATTTCTCTCTTTCTCTCTCTACAAAATTCATCCCATTCCACCACTCTCTTTCTTTCTCTCTTTCTCTCTCTTCCTCTTTCTATTTCTCTCTCTTTCCCTCTCTTCATCTCTCTCTATTTCTCTCTTTCTCTCTCTTCCTCTCTCTCTCTATTTCTCTCTTTCTATCTCTACAAAATCTATGCCATCCCACCAACAAATCTCTAAGAGATCTTTGGATCTAGCAAAGATACCCCCTCCACAGGTTGCACATTACATAAAAAAAATATATAAAAAAAATATAAAAAAAAGAGTGAAGAAGAAGAAGAAAAAGATGGGAGCTAAATATATATATATCCAGTGCAAACACTCTAAGGTTGTATTACTTAAAAATTAAAAAAAAAGGCAAAAAAGAAGAAGATAATAGCAAAATAATATATATATATATATATATATATATATATATATATATAAAAGAGTTATACTTAATGTCGTATTTTGATTATACTACTGTATATTTATCAAATTATTTAATACTGAGTATCGCTTAACGCTATATTTTTATTACACTATTGTATATTTATCAAACTATTTATCTGCAGCGAAGCGCGGGATTTTCACTAGTATTGTCAATTTGTGAGATTATCAATAGTATTTTATACTTATTATTAGGATTACTTGTAGCAGCACTCAATTCGAATACCTAGCGAGTAAACATGTTTACTTTTTTTTTTTTTAATTTTTTTAAATTTTTTTTTTTTCTTTCTTATTGAAAATCCAGCCATGAGCCCAGGATCTGGCCCAAAAAGGATCCGGCCCTCTCTCAATACCGGGTCGAAGGACCAGACATCGAACCGGACCGGAGTGGCACGGATTTGTTCCGTACGACCAGACCCGGTCCAACACCCGAACCTACACCCGTTTCAACTGCCCGGTGCTTGTGGATCCAACGGCCCCCACTCCCACTTGCTATATCTAGGGCTCCCGGAAACCTCGGAGCTCCGACGACGAGCTTCGCCCTTCTCCTTCGTCCCCACGCCCTCGCCTCTATGCGGACGTTCTGACCCCTTCCTCCTCCTCCTCCTCCACCGCCTCCTCCCCTCCCCCTTCCCCTCCCCCTCGTCTTCGTCTTCGACCTCTCGATCACCATTGAGATCCACCTCCCAGGTTGCTCCTCCTCCTTCTCCTCCTCTTCTTCTTCTTCGTCTTCGCCTTTGGAGATCGATCTCTGAGGTCGCTCCTCGTCGCCGCCCATGTCGTGGCTCAAGAACGCGGTGAACAAGGCCGTCGAGGTCGGCGGGAGGAACAATCTCACCCGCACCGTCAGGAACTATGCGGACTCCGTCGTCCACCACGCCGGCCAGGCCGTCGCCGGCGGCGCCCGCATATTCCAGGACCGCATGGTGAGCCCCTTTTCTATGCAGGAGTCGTATGCGTTTACCGGGAGTTGATTCCGTCCTCTTTTTGACCTAATCCGAGATGCAGTTGATGAAAAGGAAATGGAGTTTTGCTTTGAGGAACTTTTTAGAAACAATTGGATGATGTTAACATTATTATATGCGTTAAGATCACGTTAATGTCGGGGAAAACAAAAATATAGTCCATTACATCTGTAAATCTTGGGTGAAATGTATCGGTAGCTCCTGTTCTATCCCGATACTCGATCCTGTTCTTTTTTCTGCAACATCGTAATCCCTCAAGTTTTACATATATTGTGCTCTACGCCCTGATTTTTGGAAAGATCATTTTACCCTTTACCTACAAAATGGCTCACTTAATTTCGGATTTGTTCTGGTAAGTTAAAAAATATCATCTTACAATAGAACTTAGACTCTTTAACGGTCAGGACTAGATGCAGTATATGTGAAAATTAAAGGACGAAAGTGTCTAAGTGAAAAATACTAGGCACAGTCAGAAAGTTAGATGATAAAAATACTATCCATATATTATCTGTTAATTTGTTTTTCTTTCTGCTGTACTTTTATCAGCTCAGGATTGTTTTTGCACATTTGAGTAGGAGAACATGAATTGTTACTTTTTCACTCTTGATGAGATTATGGTAAGAGTGGAAGGGACAAATTTAAGTTGAAAGTACAAATTTAAAATGCCGTTAGCTGTCAACCAGTTTCAACATTATACTGGACTTTCCAATTCCTTGCTATTCTATGATACTTGCATCCTGCCTTGTTGCTTATTCAGTAGACACTCCATAATAGCAGATAGAGTTTCTAGCTTAAACAGATCATAATATACTGTCATTTTTTCATTTCAGTAGTTAATATTGTTATATTGGTTTCCCTTCCAACTTCCAATAATATATGATCTTGTTTTGGGCAAATTGAAATGGAACAATATATACTCATCAAAGTTGATAGAGAAGTTCTTTTGGTATAATCCAATGAGGGGAAAAGTAAAATATATACACAAGTGGATGTAGGTATTGATTTTTATTGGATCATGTCACTTGCTTACTTCTGCAGGGTATTCGCAATTATAAAAGCTTCAAGCACACCTTGAAAAGATTAGAAGAGGCTGCCGTTTCTTGCAGGGGAGAAGAGAGAGTTCAACTATTAAGAAGATGGTTGGTGGCCTTAAAAGATGTTGAGAGGGCATCAGGAGATTCAGTAGATGAGAAAACATTAGAGCAGACTCAATCTCATGATGAGCCCAATACATCTCCTCGAAATGCTCCACTGGTTAGTGTATGGGATGCTTCACTTGTCATATAGAAGTACATTTTCGTTATCATTGTCGTGTAAATATGCTCTTGTTTTCTTTTCTTGACTTCTAATATATTTTACCAGTATGCATCACTTTGGATAAAAGAGGATATTCTACAAAATGAGAGAATCTGATTATAAAAATGAAACTGTAAACCGAACAATACAGTGCACCTTTTCTATCTTTCTCCATCATATGCTTTTATCTGCTGGTCAGAAGTCTGTTATTGTAATATAGTGTATAGCTAATGTTCTTAATCTGCAGAATTGAATAAAAAGCTATCTGAACTTATCATTTACTGATAAATAGCGCAGGCAACATATTTAGTTAATTGGCTGCTTATCCTGACAAATAAGTGCAACAAGTTCAGCAATTTCCTTTTTATTTTTTTGCAAATCCAGTTGTAAATATGTCTTTTTTAATCACTCTAGAGCTCTGTTTTCTTAAGAATAGTTTCCTGACCTATGAATAACTTGATGCCTCGATTTGTCTAGAAACCTAGTTCTGAAGTTACAATGAAATTTCTCATCCATGCTGTGAAGTGCGGTTTGCACACTTTTTTTAATCAAGTTTGTTTAATTTGATAGCCAACCCACTGAGAATAAAAAAAATATATGCGTCTGACATTTCCTTTTTCATTCTCTGATGGGATTCATAACATGATGGATTTGGCTTCATTTGAATTCCATTTAATATGAACTATTGCCTTGTTGATGCCTGTCTTGTGTGCTTTTGTCCCCTCCGACTTTGATGTAGATGACCTAAAGTTTTTGTTGTTTGCATCAATGTTTTCTAGGTTTAAAAGGTTGTTTCTGTTGAAGGGCTTACCTATATGTTGTCTATGTGATAGTATATCTTTCACCTCCGATAACACCTCCAATAAGTGGAATAATATTATTTGAATGTTGGAACTTCGAAAAATTTTGTATCTTAGCATTCCTTTGTAAATTACATGTAAATACTTTCTTTACATTTTGTTCACTAGCACAAGTTAACCTAGTTTTTAGAAGCCACTGCCACTTTATGAAATTTTACCGTAGTTGGTAATATCTTACTTGGCAATATTTAACAATTTTTACCTTTATTTCCAATTCTTGCATGCAGGTTTTATTTTTTGATCCTGATATTGGAGGCGAGCCAATGAATTTCCGCGATGTGTTCCTTTATAGCCAAGCACTCGAAGGCATCACGTTGTCCATGGTGAGTAAAGCTACATTTTAAGGTTGTGTAAGCCATTCTTGTTTTGGTTAACTGTTCAGAATATATGTAGATAGTTTAGGCAACAACTGGCTAAAAAGCTAGCAAATAAGCATATCAGTTGGTTGGCATCCCCTAATTGATGCTTGCATCATTTAGCATGTTGCTAACCATTTTACACTTCATCTTTAGTACTCCTAGGTGTAATACAGTCTATTGTTTTTTCATATTCACTTTATAGTTCTTATGCACTGGTGTTTTATGAGGCAGTGTGTGCTCATTCCCTTTATTTTAAGGGGAAAATACCATTTTCCCCTGCTAATATACTTAAGCATGGTCATGTGCAAATCAGTGTTAAACATGGAATGGACGTGCTGTCAGCAGATGGGCTTGGGTTAGACTTTGGACCCACCTTAGACCTAGTAGGTAGTTGGACACGAGACTCATCTAAAATGATTCATGCTTTAGTGCTTTTCCCGTTCTTTGATGTCAGGCTTGAGAATCTTAGGGCTTGTTTGGTTCAAGAATGGAATGGGAATGGATAATGGAATGGGAATGAATTGGAATGACAATTGGATTGGCCCACTCCCCCAAGACGTTTGGTTCGTTCCTGGATTGGAAATCAGAATGGATTATTCCCATTCCACTGTTTGGTTCATACAAATTAAAAAATAATAGAATAACATAATACTAATTTTACTTTCAAATATAATTCTATAAAACTATATAAAATTTGTAAAAAAATTTAATACTATTCTCAAGTTAGAGCTATGCCAAAAAAAAAGAATTTATTTTAAAAATTTTTATACAAGAAATTACAAAAAAAATGCATAAAATTTTTTGAATAAAACTATAATAAAAAATAATATATCAGTTTTTTTTTTTAATGATGAGAAAAGAGGGGAGGGGATCGGTACAGGGAGAGAGAGGAGAGAGAGGATGGATGAGATGGAGAAATGTGGGCTGGGCCTTAGGAAGTGGTGAGTGTGGGCTTAGGAATGAAACTTCAATCCGAGCTTGGAGATTGGAATCAATTTGTAAGTTATTGGACCATTCCCATTCCGGTCCAGAATGGGAGTCCCAAACCGATTCCTATGAACCAAACAAAATTAGTCGGATTCGATCAAACCGATTCCCATTCTGGGTCCACAATGCACGAACCAGGCATGCCCTTACTTTCTTTCGATTCTTGTATCGCATGTTATGGATAGAAACCCATTATTTTTGCATTTAAACAACATAAGAAACTCCGAGCATTTCTGGGTGAGGACAACCATCTTAATACAGACAAATAAATTCGACAAGTGCAAATTTGTATTTTGGTCTAGTAACCACCTAGGAAATTTTGGTTGTTGAATGCTTGAACTTTCATTCGTTTGATCTGATTCTTAGTTTGGACAATTGGGGTTTGCGTTGTTTGGAATATTAGGGCTTGCAGCCATTTTAATTGATGCAGGCAACAAAATATAATCATGCATGATTGGGACACATGTTTGACTGAGACTACTTGACACTTGTTAAGGAATCTAGCGTCTGAACTCCAAGCAAATTTTTTTTTGTTTGTCTTAGAAAAGTATATTAAATTTTACGCGATGTTAATAGATTTCCAATAGCTGATCAGAGCTCCATAATAGGGAGGATGGTTGTGTTTGTTAGTTTTCACAGTTCATTCAAACTTTTCCTAGGGTCCGTGTGGCCTGCTTCATCTTAAGGGGGCCGCGCTTCCATTCTAATTATTGTCGTTTGGCACATTTGAACCAACCCCATGTTGCGTAATCCAGACATGATATGTGCACACACCAAGTTAAATGCTGAAGCCGGATTTTTGAAGCTTCTGCGATACAAATTTGGATGCATTCCCATTTTCTCATTCCTCAGTAGTGTCATTGCCCTTCCTTTCCACCTGCCTTTCATGCATACAACATGCTCCCCACGAACAAAAAAAAAAGCACTTAGTAGTAGATAATGTTATGCTATTAACATTAGATTTATTATGATTACAAATAATTCAAAATCTTACTTCTTCTGTAGCAAGGTTTTAAGTGCCCGTCGGCACAGGCCGTATCTATCGTGCCGTACCGTGCCAACAAGATACCGGCACGATACAGACCCCGTGCCGATGGCACAGCTCAAAACTCTCTATTCTTTAAATTAGTAAGTAATTTCCTCAATAAAGTTCAAAAGATGTGATAAAAAGACATATTAAATAGTTAGAATATTTTGTTGCTAAAGAAAATAAATATTTCATGCTATTATGTGTCGGCACACAAGAATTTTTTTTGACTGGCACGTATCGACACGGCTCGGCACGCACCGTGCCTTACCGTGTCGGCAAGTTTTCGGCACGACCCCGCGCCACGGCACTTAAATCCTTGTTCTGTAGTATAATTTTTACCTTAATTTGGCTGTTCTTCTCATTTGATAGTCTAAAACTTTTTGTAAAATATGTATGGAGACCCCTTAACTATATGCCATTTTGCAACAAACCCTTCAAAAATATTTTTTTTGATTAACACTCTTCGAACTTATAATTCTTTTGATTTAAATTATTTAATTACTTTTATAAATTAAATCGATAGTTTTATTAATTTAATAGTAACTTTATTAAACTTAACTAGCTTAACACTTTGTCAACCAATGGAACTATGGATTTCGTTAATTGTTAATGGTTGATATCCAACAAAGTCATTCATTTGAGTGAATTCCTAATCAATTAAGGAAAATACCTCAAATAAAAAAGAATTAATAAGTTAAAAAAAGTGTAGTAAAAAGAAAAGTAGTTGGGAGGTTATTTTTAAAATGGCCAATAGTTGAAAGGGTCTCTTTTTATAAAAATTCCATTTTCTTATAAAGTAAGAGGAATGAATATTTTGGTAACGTCAATACTCTGTAGCTCCGGATCGCACTTCAATTAAATCTTTGCCAAACAACTTTCAATAGCCTACAATACTTTTATAACTGGATCAACCAAACACTGCAGCTTTTTCCTACAGCAAAGTATCATACTTAACAGGACTTCTCTAACACCACTACTCCCAACTGCTTGACCAAATTGGCCCTTAGGGAAGTACATGAATACACCTCAACTTAGTTCCCATTTCCTCTGTATCTGTTTTTTGATTACTTTCAGGATTTCTACAGCTAGTTGCTCCATAATTAGGAGTATGGTTGCTTTAAGACTTGTTGGTAGCTTTACAGCCAAGTAGAACATCTGTGAAAAGAGCACAGATATGGATTACTTCTGAATACATTCTTTTTTCTTGTCTCTTTTATAAACTGAAAAGTGAATTCTTCATTATAGAAATGGAAGAAATAAGTCATTAGCCAACACAAGCAGTTTGGACCTTGAGTAAACATAATACAGCCATGTTCTTGTTATATTTGCATCCTTGAAAAACTCAAGAATTCAATGCAATGTATGTACTATTAAGTAAACTTTAGCAGCTAGGAAGTCAAGAGTCCCATGAATTATATTAATATAGTTGATTTATCTAAGCTGGTCTGTCTTTTAACAAATTTGATGCTCTGGCAGTTTGTGACTTCATGGTATGGGAAAAGTACCATTCTGCATATTATTCTGAATGGGGGAACCTTATCTCTCTGATGTTCACATATCAGATGGCATATTAAGTTGTGAATTGTTCCTTCTGATCAGAAATGTTAACCGCAGGTTAATTCTTTCTTTTCTGTGACACAGATTCTTGAAGCTCCTAATGAAGAAGAAGTTACACTGCTGTTGGAAATTTTCAGGTGAGGATGTTGTATGTTTTAATAATCACTGTTCTTTTTTTGTTATTGTTTAGTTTTTGTTTTCAATTAAGAAGCTAATTTTACATCGAAAAAATTGTACTTGTCTCACCGCTTAAAATTGGTTGAATTAGACATGGAACTTTCATTTTTAATTCTTAAATCTATTTTCTCTGTCTATTATTTGCAAACATACTTACATTGTTTTGAATATCTTGTGTTGTGTCTTAATAAGAGATCTACATAATTTTAAAAATTATTATTTGGTGGAAGTCAATGCAGTTTCTATGGCATATTCATTTTACAGTAAATTATATATGTGGTAGGCCTTGAACTTTTTAGTTTGGTTTGCTCCACGGTTTCTTATACTTAAAAATATAAATATGTTTTCTCACATGATTTTTCCATTGTCATCCTTGGGTTCATTTTCTGTCCGAACTCCAAAATATATAACCTTTCTTGGAACATCCTTTCCGTGTAATCATAATGAATCTTTGAACGTAAAATGTACCCATCATTATTGACTGACTTGGTTTAGATTAAGGTTAATCAAGCCATTACATGGTAGAGGTTTAGATAGGATATGAAGATATGCATGACAAGCTAGATAAGACCATGGACTAATTTGTATAGTAAAAAGTAGTGAGAAAATAACAGAAAGTTAGAACTTCATTGATCACTTATCTATGACTAGTTATGACTAGCAGTTATTAATATTTACAGCTTACTTTTGAAGCTTTTCTTCAGACAGCTTTAAACAGTAATTGTATTTCCTTTCTCTAGCTTATCCCTAATGCAATATTTGAATTATTCAAATATATTGAAATTTTACAGAGAATTATTACCTTGCACCTTAATTCTCTAGAATGTATGTATTGCTTTTCACTAGCGTTCAATGCTATATTGCACCATTAGGTAATTGGATATCTTAAACTATCGTAGAAGTTACAGAGAACAAAAGGCCTCTCGCCTTTCTTTGTTTTTAAATGATATCTTGCTCACTACTCTGACAGTTGATTTCAGTTCAATGAGGATTTTTGTCTGAAGTTGATTTTCTCCCTCAAGATTGTGTCTTACAGGAGGCAAAGAAATCCATAATGCGATTATGAGTAGCATACAGGACTTGGCAAAAGCATTCTCAGGTTACCAAGATGAAGTCTTGGTATTTCTCTTGCCGTTTAAACTTTCATAAAATATACTATTTTCTTTTCACCTACCATATATTTCAGTCTGGTCTTAGTTGAGCCATGATTGTGGTTATGCTTGAATTGAATTTTAATTGCTAGCATATGATAAAGTCAAATATTCATTTCAGGTGAAGCGTGAGGAACTACTTCAGTTTGCTCAAAGTGCCATCTCTGGACTTAAAGTAAATGCTGATCTGGCAAGGTAATTAATATGGCAAGGTGCCATCTCTGGATTTATGTGCAAGTATTGGTGGTGGCTGGTGGTGTAGTTATAATCAAATTGGGTAATATATTTCAGACCAATACAAAAGTTACGTTCATGGCACAATTTTGTCCTATATATCTTGCAAACAAAGAGGTCGTAATTTTAATTGCTATGGATTATTTAGTAACGCTCGCATCTTTGTTAGTCATGCATTTCAGTTATAATTTGATATTCAAGGAAATGATGGTATGTAATTGCTTTTCCAGAATTTCTGTTTCGGATCTAACATGCATCTTGTGTATCAGATAACCCTAAAAGTACTGTTGAGAAAAACAATGAACTAATCTTAGTTACAGTGTTTAACTAAAATCATCTTCAATTTTATTTTCTAATCCTTATCTAACTTCAGGTTAGATGCAGAAGTCGTAAAACTGCAGCAACAACTAGATGGATCCAAAGAACTACGAGATCCTGCTAATGACGAGACTTCTCTTTCCACTGTGGAGGTAAGCCTCTCTCTCTCTCTATCTATCTCTCTCTCTTGGAAAGAGGAAAGCCTAATCTTCCAGTCTACTTGTTTAAAGTTTTGATGTGCTGGTCATAGAATAAGGCATAAGTGTTTAATGCGTGAGATACTGCTGAAGATTAAAGTTATTCTAATTCTTATTTGCACAATAGATCTTGTTATATGCATATGAACAAAGATCGAATGAATATTTTGTAATGCTATTTAGAAAAGAAGATCTCATCATATTGCATTATCTTCAAAGAAATATGGGCACTCTGAACGGGTAAAGACAATAAGAATTGCTCCTTTGTTATATGGGCTCAAACTTTTTATATGTAAATTAGAGCACAAACATCTTCTTGTAACTTTAGTGTTGTAGAGACTAAGCAGCACTTTTTATGTGGCTTTGGTTGCACTCTTGCTATTTTAGCTCTGCTAGATTATATATTAATAAGATGCAATGGCCTATGTACCCCTCTAAAGTATCCGCTTTTCAAATTTACCTGTCAAAGCTTTAAGTGATGAAATCTACCCATCTAAAGCTCCAATTTCTTTCAAATATAACTTTTGAGTTAAGTTCTTTAGTCTACTGTCAAATATAGCTGTTAACTCTACAAAAGACTCATTTGGCCTTTCAAATATGCCCCCTAAAAAGTTTTAAGTGATGAAATTTACCCCTCTAATGTTCCAACTTATTTCAAATCTAGCCCCATTTTAACCGGGTTTAGATTGAGGATGAAGTTTACATGGGGTTAACCTGAATGAGCTGATAGAATAGCATACATAAATAATAGAGAAACTTTAAAGTGGTAGATTTCATCACTGAAAACTATTTAGGGGTAAATATGAAAGTTGGCTGCTTTGGAGGGGTTCATAGGTAATTATCCTCGCTGGTAACTGGTCTATCTATAGAAAAACTTTTGTTGTTTAAATACAGCTCCATAGTGTGCGTGACATCTCATGCCTGTTCAAAGTTTCACAAGTTCATGCCTACGTGCATTTTATATGTTGTATATATGGCTGGTAAAATTTCACTTGGCTCTGAATTAGCGCAGCTTTATTTTTTCTGATTATGCAGGTCCTGAAATATGCACTCGGTGAAGTCCGTCTATGCTCTAGAATGGAATCACTTATATTAAAGAAGAAATCCGTAAGTAGTGGGGATTCCATAGATATCCATTCTCAAAAGGTACTTCCCCCCTTGACATTCCTTGACATTGAATAATTACTCTGATTTTTTTTTTCTTTCGAAGTGTTATTTTTATTTGGCATATTATAAGGAGGAATTGGTAAATTAACCTTTTACATTTATGCAAAAAATGACAGGTTGATAAGCTGAAGGTTTTAGCGGAATCTCTCGCTATTTCTTCTTCAAAAGCAGAAAAACGAATTTTGGACCACAGGTTTCAACTTTGAACTATAGCATCCTCTCTTTTTTTGTATGAGCATCTTGCTGTGTATTTTGGATTTCGATCTTGAGTGCAACGGCATTTGCAGCTAATACAATTTCAATTGTTGGTAGCCTGACTAAGTTGAATCTAGGTGAAATTCTTTCCGACTGGTAGATTTTCTATTTGATAGTTTTGGCATCTGCAACTTTTAGG
This sequence comes from Aechmea fasciata, assembly GCA_025177825.1. NCBI lineage: Eukaryota > Viridiplantae > Streptophyta > Magnoliopsida > Poales > Bromeliaceae > Aechmea > Aechmea fasciata. Next base: position 2,123,659 of record CM045923.1, on the reverse strand, counting down.
CTTCTTTAGAATGAGACAAGTACTCACTGTTTATTGGCATTCCTAATTTTCCATCGCACTTAGTATATATTATACATCCATTTATTACATGACCATCTAATTTTTGCTATTATCAAAATGTCACTATTGAATACTTTGGAGGAAGGTTTTAAGTGCCCGTCGGCATGGGCCGTATCTACCATGTCGTACCATGCCAATAAGATACCGGCACGATACAGACTCCGTGCCGATGGCACAATTCAAAATTCTCTATTCTTTAAATTAGTAAGTAATTTCCTCAATAAAGTTAAAAAAATGTGATAAAAAGATATAATAAATAGTTAGAATATTTTGTTTCTAAAGAAAATAAATATTTCATGCTATTATGTGTCGGCACACAAGAATTTTTTTGACCGGCACGCATTGGCACGGCTCGGCACCCACCATGCCGTACCGTGTCGGCAAGTTTCCGGCACGACTCTGTGCCACGACACTTAAATTCTTGCTTTGGAGTAAGCATAGAATGTGACAAATACTTCAGAATAAGCATATAACTGATTTTTTTTCTTTCAATTCATAAAACAGGCATCAAAAAGAAGAGGCTCTGAACTTCCGTGTAGCAAAAGCCAATGAAGTTAGTGGGATTGAGAAGGTAAGTCGTTGGAAGAATAAATACCTAGGTATATGTGTCTGCCATTAGTTTCTTAAGACTAGCTTATCATTAACGTAGCTTTTAAATTACACGTTTAATTGGGCCACATGTTTGGTTTTCTGAAACTAGTGGATATTACTTATTAAACCTCTATAACTCAAAAAACAGGAATTGGTTGCTGAGATTGCTGCATTGGAGAAGCAAAGAGATGAGCTTGCAGCGGAGCTAAAGAAGGTAATCTTTTTCATTTTTGCATTTTATGGGAAGATATCAGTTACCTTGTAGCCCCCTCTGAGTCTCTCTAAGTAAATTTACTTTTTTTCATATTGCTAACGTGTAACAGTATAAAAAACAGACTAGAAATAATAACATCAAAAACTTTTAAAGGGATTAGCACCGTTGCAAATCCCAATTACCAATCTTAAGGGCATTCATATTACTCTATGATTTGTGAAAAAGATCATGAGATAGACATTTGAGCAGAGAATGGAGGGTTAAATATCCCAATGTCTGCTGTAATTTACAATGTTTATTCATTGCCATCTGCTGTTACTAGAGTTTAAACATTTGTGAATTTTCGTGTTTGTGTTCCATCAGTTTCCGTTGTAATTTCATCTCCTTGTCGTCTCACAAAATGCAATTGTTCCATTACTGTACTAATCAACTGAGGTCACATTGGTTCAGATTAGAAAGGGCATTTACTACATTTTTCCTTTTTTATAGTTTTCCTTTTTTCCTTTTGGGAGGGCAAGTTATTTCTAAGTTTTTTAAAGGGCGAGAGTAATCAAGGGTTGTAATTTAAAATACACGAGTAGAGTACCCGCGCTTCGCTGCGGACAATTTAGATGCAATATTTAATTATAAATTTTATAATATATAAATAGAATTTTTTGATATAATAGTTCATAAATTGTAAAATAAGAAAATTTGATTAACGCTTCTAAAAAAAATGATGATAAAGATAAAAGGATTCGCTGCTTTGGCGGTGTCATTGTCGTTGTCGGCGTCGCCTTTGCATTCGTAGGTGCAATTCCGAAGCTCATACGCCCTCTCTTACTATTTCTGATTAAAATTTAGTTCTAATACTGTGTTATTTATTTATTTTAATTTTGAAGAAAAAAGAACAAAATTGGAGGAATAATGAAAAAATAAAAACCCTGTGTGGCTGGGAGGGAAAGAACCCACCGAATCCACCAACATAAACCTCTTCACCACCCTAAATTAAGAACTAAATTATTAAAAAAATAAAAAAAATTGACACGAATTAAGTTGAATTTTAGTAAAGAACGGGGATTTAAGGGTTACGATAGGATTCAGTGATTTGAAGGAGAAGGATGCGTCGATCTCGCCGCGCCACGCCCCATCTCTCCTATGCCCGCGGAGCGCCCCCGCGGTCGACTCGGATATTTCGCCGAATAGAGTACGGGCGCTAGAGAGAGGGAGCGGGGACTCGCGAGCTTCTCTAATCATTCACGCAATGGGGAGGGGGAGGGGGAAGGGGAGGGGGAGGAGGAGAAGAAGATCCTCGCCAGATCCCGATCGACGAAGATCCTGTCGCGGATCCCGGTAGGAGGTCGGAGAGAGCACGGATCGCGGCGAAGATCGCGTCGCAAATCCTGGCATTATCACGGTGAAGATTGCGTTGCGAATGCTAGCATTAAATTCTTCTCAATAGGGGAAATTAAGGCAGAGTAAGATCCAACCAATCAAGAGAGTATTTCGCATCCAAATTAGATCAGATTAATTCTCGAGAAATTTGGGAACCCTAAGTGAAAACAGTGCCAGAAAATGAAGACGGAGAATTCGAAGGGAGGAATTGCTAACGCTCACTTTGGATGAGCCGCGAGGGGAGTCGCCCTCGGAATCGAGCTCATCGAAGGAGGCGGCGGCGGCGACACTGACGACGATGGCGGCTCAGGAGGAGGCGAGGCAAGGGGGTTTCGATGAACGGAGCAGAGGAAGGGGAGGGTGCGCCGAGCGCGAGGAAATCGACGAAGGGGAGAGGTGATCTGCGGATCCCGGTGGTGAGATTGGAGAGAGCGCGGATTCCTGTGGGGAGATCGGAGAGAGATCAGAGAGAGAGAGAGAGAGAGAGAGAGGCGGGGGCGAGGCGATGGCCAAGAGATCCTTGCCAGATCTCACACCGGCGAGGATCGTGCCGCGAATCCCGGCGGGAGGTCGGAGAGACCGTGGATCTCGGCTGGGAGATCGGACGGCGGATCGCGGAGAGAGGGGCAGCGCGGAGGGGAAGAAAAACGCCGAAGATCGCGGCGCGGATCCCGGCGGATCTGCGTGAGGAGATCAGAGAGAGTGAGAGAGAGAGAGAGAGAGAGAGGCGGGGAGCAAGCCCCGCGGGCCCTCTCGCGCCACGCCCGCCCCGGCTCGCGCCGGCGCCTCGGCTACTCGTTGGTGGGCCCCACCGGAAACCCCAAATGCGGGGAGGGTTCCTTTAGGTTTGCCTTTCATTGTTTTGTATAGATTACTCTGAAAAATCTGTTACAATATTCATAGTCTCTGTTACAATATTCATAGGCTCATGAGGTGTTTCTTAAAGATGGATTATGAATGCAGGTCAATACTTCTTTGGCCGCAGCTGTTGGACGGCTTAACAAAACAAGAGAGGAACGAGATCAATTCGATGAAGCAAGCAATCAGATTGTTTTACATTTGAAAACAAAGGTTTTAAAAATCTTTTTGATTACAATTCTTTTATTTGTCTCATGTACCCTTGACAAAATGCCGATGCTAAACTTTAACGACAAATTTAACATATATACCCCTGCAAATTTGTCCATGCCCTTAAAAAAAAGTTGATTTTGTTACCCCTTAGGCTTACAGAAATGCTCTCTTTAGAAAACCTTTTCTAATACAAAACCAGCTAATCCTCATGAATCTAGTCGTGCTTTTCAAAGAAGCTGAAATTTTGGTGCATGCATAAAAATACTGTTTCACAAGTAATATATACATGTGAATAGATGATTTTGTAGGGATAACCCCTTGCCTATGAAACCTATGAACCAAGGTTTTAAGTGCCCGTCGGCACGGGCCGTATCTACCGTGCCGTACCGTGCCAACAAGTTACCGGCACGATACAGACCCCGTGCCGATGGCACAGTTCAAAACCCTCTATTCTTTAAATTAGTGAATAATTTTCTGAATAAAGTTCAAAAGATGTGATAAAAAGACAAAATAAATAGTTAGAATATTTTGTTGCTAAAAAAAATAAATATTTCACGATATTATGTGTCGGCACACAAGAATTTTTTTGACCGGCACGCATCGATACGGCTCGGCACGCACCGTGCCGTACCGTGCCTGTAAGTTTCCGGCACGACCCCGTGCCACGGCACTTAAATTCTTGCTATGAACCACTTTATTTTAGGTTGACCTTTCTATCTTTGTATTATAGGAGGATGAGCTCTCAAGGTCTATTGCATCCTGTAAAGTAGAAGGTGAAATTGTTAATACGTGGATCAACTTTCTGGAGGATACATGGAAGCTCCAGTCTTCTTACACTGAACGCGAGGAAAAGCAAGCCAAGTATGAATATTCTGATTGGATGCCTATGATATTTATTTATTTTTTTGGGGGCAAAATTACATACATAATATCACAGATATTATAATATTATTTTTAAATATCATTTTTACCTTTCCTATGGTTGAAAATGTCATCAGTACACCTTGTAAATATCATAAATGCCCTCCTGCATGGGCATGAGGCATCTGTATATTCAAAGGGGCATCCGTGATATTTAAATTTTTAAAGGGGCATATATGGTATTTTGATGTTTTGTGTACAATATAGGAAATTATCCCTTCTCTTTTTCGTTCTTTCTCTTTTCATTCTTGTATATTCTACCTATTCCTATGGGAAGATACGGCTAGAATGATTTGATCCACAACATACAATTGTTCTTTACTGGATCTTGAATGAATTATTGCTGATATTTCCTTTTTTCCTTCTCCGTTTTGGATCCTTACTTTGTTTTCAGTGATGAACTTGAGAGATGTGCGAACTGTTTTACCAAGTTGATCAAGCATCACCTTTCTTCATGCAAGGTACTACAATTTAATTGAACTATATCTAATAATCTTGCCATCTTTATTCTCAACCTTATTCTGTTCCTTGGATAGGATGTGCTAAGCCCTTCAATTGAACGGATCAGAACTTTTGTGGATAATCTAAAAATATTCAGTGAAAGGTAGTTTAATTATTTGTTTTAGCTTCTTTATTAAATCAATTGAACATCTAGTTGATTGCTAAAAGTGCTTTTGAGCTCATTCTGCAGACCATCTGAAAAGCCGGAGGATGAAGGTAATGAAACATATAAAGAATCAAACCCTAGGAAATATCTCGAGGAGGAATATTTGGAAGTCGAGAAAAAGGTATTCATGTCTATAGAATTATTTTGATACGTTTCTTTAGACTTGTTTGTTACGCTGTCTTGTTTACGAACATAAGGAATCAAATTTGTTTTGTTTCAGATCATAACTACATTCAGTGTGGTTGGCCACATGAAGGCGCTCTTTTATTCCGAAGAAGGGAACAATAATAGGTACCCGCCTTCTATTTTCTCTACATTTTATATGACTGTATATTAGAGAAACTATTATGGATGTGGTATGTCATGGCATCCATGGACCGCATGGCTAAAGAGGCGACACATATCCTCCTTAAGGGGCTCTTGTGTTTTTTTTTTCTTTTTCTTTTGATGAAGCTATTGGTATGGTGAATAGACTAAAATACAGAAGCAGAAAGCTCCCCCACATATATTGCGATTTGCACATTATCTCCCTCTACAATTAAAACCTACAGATAACCCCTTGATTAATTCAAACTTCAGTATTTCAAGCCTATGTAGTAAGAAGAGAAAGGTAGAAGGGTTCAATTGCCAACTTTCTTTAGTCTAGTGGAGTATATATGTGGAATTTGATTACTACGGTGTAGAGCGCGAATCCTGATGTATCGAGGGGGGGTCATCTGTGGTTCTGAAATATTACAGGAACACAAGACCCCCACCCAAAATCTGAATGGGCCACAGTCCACGGATGATGTGGTGGATCGGTTCCAGGCACGCTGCATATCTACCATACATAATTTGCTCCCCATTTCTTTAAATGCAGGCGAGACGACCCCGAGGTCAAAAAAATATTTGCTGACATTGAGAAATTACGAGAAGAATTCGAAGCGATCGAACGCCCGACGCTGGAAATTGAGATCCCTAAAGATAAGATGACCCCCGAAGAGAGACTAAATCGGAGTTCGTCTCATACAGAAAGAAACCCTACTTCGCCGAAACCTGCGGGAACAGGCTCTCCGAAGTCAACTTCCGCGGCAGCAGAAGAACAGCAGTTTGATCCGGAATCCGAGCTCGCGAAGCTGGAAATGGAGTTTGGGAAAGTAGGCAAGGAGTATTCAGGTGATGAGATCAGTGGATGGGAGTTTGATGAGCTTGAAGAGGAGCTCAGGTCTAGCACCACCACTGAATCAAAATAGAAGTGCGAATAGGATCGGCGGCATTGGTAGGGTTTCTTCACCTCTCATCCTATATGTAATACAGTCCAACATTAAAGAATAACGAAAAAAATGTATCTTTTTAATACATGGGGCTATGATACTGTAAATTACTCAATATATATTTTTCTGTTTCTTCTCCGATAAAGGGGGATTAGTTTGTATAAATCATTGAATTCTAGAACAGTAATTTTCCTCTGCAAAAGCAACAGTTCAATTGTTAGATTTTGTGTGTTGGCCTACCCATAATGAGAATGGGTAGCCAAACGAAGTATGGAGAAATATGAAGGTGCTTCCAACAAAAATTATTAATTTTTTACTTATCACATCAATTTTTTTTTAAAAAAATATTTAAATTTTTGTGAACCCTAGAATAGGGGAGTGTAAGATGTATACCTCCTCTTTGGGTGTACTAGTAAAATTTTTCAAATTTGTACATATGGATTTTCCTTCAACTATAGGAAATTTTTAATAGGTTCCTCCACTTTAATTTCTCCTTTTTTTTTTTTTTTTTTTTTTTTTTTTTTTTTTTTTTTAACTTATTCTAACTAGTTTAGTTGAAAGTTTGTTAAATTTAGTGTTCTGTCATTTGTTGCCATTAATTGTTCCTGTCTAATTAGCTAACCAGTGTGATTAAACATAAGTAGCCGGGAAGATTTGGCTCTTGATAGAGGAAAATGTCTTCCCACTTTTACCTGCTACAGTATTTATTGTTATTATTATTTTTTTTAATTTTTAAATTACTACTATTATTCTTAGAAGCACTGCTCAAATCTCCAAGCAGGCAAGCATAGTGACGCTACAAAGCCCAAATGCTGAATTTAAAACTTAGAATATTAACACCGACTGTCCCTAGAGCAAGTGGCAAAGGGTTTGGTGGTTGGTACCCGAGACCCTGGTTCGAATCCTAGTTGATTCACATTTCTAGCTAAGTTTATTTCTAAATGAAATAAATAAAGCGGGTAGCGTACTACCTATCTCTCTCAAAAAAACAAAAAAAAAAACTTAGAATATTAACAGAGAGACGAGGCCCTTTGGCCACCTTACCACCTAAACTAAGGTGATTTAACCATTTCTCCGACATGGTGGGTAAATTTTTTCTTAACACTTACTCATTTAAGTGTCCTTTTTTTTTATATTTTTTGTATGAATGTACTGGCCAATCTCAAAAACTTATAATCACTCAGTCTATATTTAAATTCAGAATCTATAAAATCAAACTAGGTACCTTAGCCACCTATGGTAAAATAGATTGATGATTACAGTAATTGGATCGACAATGCTAGAGCAACTTACAGAATTAAATTGGATATTTTATCCACCTATACTAAGATGAATTGATGGTCTTGTAAGTCGTATTATAAGTGCAAGAGTCGCTTATCACAGTCTCAGTTTGGCCTTCAACTTGTAAATTATTGTATATTTTAAGATGCAATGAATGCGACAATAAAAAAATTCTTAAGTCATTAAATTACTATTCTGCACTCAGTTTTGTAGGTTTGAAATATTAGATTTATCATAACTACTGACCTAGCCAAGTGGTTGTTGCCTAAGTTGCTGTCTTGCAAGCAGGGAGTTTCAGTCTTGATTTGTCCTTTTATAAAAAATATTCTTGCGTATGACTTCTAGAATTAAAAATAGTATCTGAATTAGGAAGGGTCGAGGGATTCAACCTGTCAGCAAAACTCAAAACGAAAAAGAATAAAATAAAGTAAAAAATTTTATGGATTCGATGTGTTGTTGAGGGCCAACTGGTCAAGTCAGGCAAGATGTGGTCCACAGCCAAAGATGATGAACCAGGTCCTGGCAAATTTTTTTTTTCAACTATGAGGGGGAAATAACAGAGTTTTATGATTTTTTATTTTTCTCTCTCTCTCTCTCTTAAAAAAAAAAAAAAAAAAAAACAAAAACAAAAAGACTATTTTTAACTGGTCCGTTGGCATCTCAATATCTACACGCCAAATAGACTAGTTAGGTTTCGTATTTCTCGTCAGGGAAAATTTCACAGACCCTCTATAATTTGGTATAGAATATTTGCTGCTTGTTGTTATATTATTCCAATTATAATATTTTGTTATCCTATAATTTTTCATACTTTATTTTTAAAAAAATATTACAAAATAGAATAAAAAAAAATACTATCTTTGAAAAAAAATAAAAAAATACATAGCATAAATTACATAGTATGTCTTCTGTACTTTCGAAAGTACAAAGGCTTCCGTACTTGTAAATTATTTTTGATGATAGGATATCTGATTTGACGATCGGCTTCGTTAGGTATAATCTACGTTATTGGAACTGTCACGCCCCAAACCCGAGATGTAACAGACACCGCATACTTGCTAAACTAGCAAATATACAAGGCTACAGAATCAGACGGAAAATAGCAAAAAGACGATTACCAATTTTTCACTAAATTCAAATAATCCAAAAGATGAGACTAAAAAATTTAATTTCAACTAGAACCAGATAGAATTCTAACGTCTATAAAATTATAGCTTACTACGAATCACAAGAGTAATTCGGTCCATAAAGTACCATAAGTAACCAAAATGGTTACGAAGAAATAACGAAACAAAAGCAGATAACAATGATCGTCTACGTAGTCCAAAAATTCACATCCAAAAATACTAGATAGAAAAACAAAAGGGATTAAAATCAAAACTCGCTACGCCTAACGTTCACTTGGTCTCAACCTCGCCGAGCAAATCAGTCTCGGTACCTCAGTAAGCAATCATACACCATATTAGTCGGATTAAGCATACAATACAAATAAATAAATAAATACCAAAATTAATTCAAGCGACTGGTTTTCAATTTGCAAAATTTCAGAAGATAAGAATTTATCAAAACTTAAAATTCAGATCGGATTAAAATTATAATTTTACAAATGCATTTCACTTTCAGCAAATAAACGAAATAGATATTAAGTCTTCAGCACCTAACTATATCATACTATCCGTTGGCGAGATCCAAAAGCACCCGAAGGCGCAAACAAAACAGAGTAACCCGAAGACGCAAACAAAACAGAGGTACTAAAGGTGTATGTACAAAACAGAGGCACCCGAAGGCGCAAACAAAATAGAGGCTCGGATAGGTGCAAGCACCCGAACGCGCAATACAAAGACGAAACTTGCTTCTATAACAAAATACATGTCGACATGGCCAACATTAGCATAGCAGAATACCAACAGGCATTATAATTCAAAATTATCCAGTCACTAATTTACAGAACAGATTATCAAATTTCAAAATTCTTCTGTTAAAATAACCTTTCAATCACAGTTGAAACTCAGTTTACAGAAATATTTAATATACGCTTAACCCTTAATTTAAAATCTACAAAATAAAATTTTCACACAATCAAAATATTTTTCTAAATTATTAAGCAAAAACTAACGGGTGCCCTGTCCCTTACCTCAAAAGTGGCTTCTAAGCTAAGAAGCTATCCAGTTGAAAATTGCACGAAAAGTCAATCACCAGAACCTAAAATAGAGAAATACAATTCTCTATAAGCTATTTAAATTAAATTTACAAAGAAGACATATATACATTTAGAAAACAAGTTTATACAAAAATTTGAATTCGGATAGGCTCACATAGGTCGACAATGTCGGCTACAAATACATGCAAAAAGATCAAGACGGAGCAGAAAAGAGATTTAGAATAATACATTCGACGAAACTCAATTAGCAATCAAGAGAATCATGAGTTTCAAGGATTAAAATATTCAAAGAAGCAAGATAAAATGAATGGAGTTTTAGATAATAAATGAAGGATTTAATGCTCGAAAAGAGAGTTTTCAGATGTTGAAATATTGATATGCAAATCAATAATTAGATAGAATCAAGATAGGAACAAAAACAATATATGCCTTCTTATAGGCATTTTGTCGAACATGTAACGGACTTTCAATAACTATATAGAATATGCAGAATTTATATACTTTGATCACATAGAGAATACATGGTAAAGATTTAATAATACGATCAATCTATATTTAGGTATATAGTAATCAGATTTGAACGTTCTTAGAAATAATCATCAAAGAAGAACACCTAACAACAATCACATAATTATCGATAAAATTTAGATATTTTCAAGAATGGGTGTAGAGACGAAAATGAAAGGAATAAACTTTCTTAAAGATAGAAACGACGACGATGAAATATCGTCGATGGCGAATCGAAAATGCCGATGGATGAGGATTGCGGCCGCGGCCGCGGACGACGGCGACGACGACGACGACGGTGATCAACTACGTTGTGCGCGCGCGGGAGAGGGGAATCGTACAATGTGATAAAGGAGGTAGGAAATATGGATTAATTTTGTACAATATGCTGCCGAGTCCTTCAAAAACTAATATTTACAAAAATACCCAAATTTTAAAAGAATAGGAGTCAAATTAAAGAAAACATAAGTGTGGGGTGTTAACGACCCGACCCGCTAGCAACAATAATTCGTTGGGCCCAAATCATCGGTCCAAAATGCTTAAGTTCAGTTATTATTACTAGCGTGCAAGTCTCATATAAACTGATCGAAATTAGTATCTCATCCGATGTGGGACTAACGATGTGGGACTATTGGGGGCATTACAAACTCTCCATGTTTAGACCTTGACGCCCTCGTCGGGTCCAAACAAGATCACAGACAGACAGACCGGGACCAGAATTACCAGGTAATGTGAGATTCTCGAGGTGGCTCCTATAGGTTCAAGAGGTAACCCCGCCAAACTCATTGGTGTAGCACTTTGTCCCGTATAGCACTTATCTCTCACACTTTTTGGCTGGTATTCAGCTCTGATACCAATTAATAACCCGACCCGCTAGCAACAATAACTCGTTGGGCCCAAATCCCAAAATGCTTAAGCCCAGTTATCATTACTAACGTGCAGGTCTCATATAAACTGATCGTAATCAGTATTCCTCGCCCTCCTTGCCTCCGACCCCGTTGAGGCTGCGCTCACCGTCGCCCTCTGGGACACGATGCCTACCCTCGCCTCGTCTCGCCTTCGCCCCGCGTCCCGTTACCCCAGCCCTCCTCGCCTCCGACCCCGTCGAGGGCACGCCACAACCTTCTCTTTTTTTTCCTCCAACCCTTCTCTACTGCCTCTGTAGCCTTTTGCGACGGTAATGAGGATGGCACCATGTCCTCTTCCTCCGCTTTCGCACTCTACCTCCACTACAACAGATTATCTACCCATTAAACCCATTTCTGATAACCTGCCATTCTCACCACCATCATCAACGATGAAGAGGAAGCACTTTTCGGCGTCGAGAAGCTCGCCGGCGAGGGAGGGGGCACACGGCCCACTGCACCCACCCGGGGTCGGCAAAGAGCGAGGTGGATATGAAAGAGAGTGTGACAACACTGGATAAGAAGGTGATGGTAGTGGAGGCAGCATGCCAGAGTGCTGCGGCGAGTGCGACCTCAGCAAGGTCGAAGGCAAGAAAGGCGGAGAGTGCACGGGAGTATCTTTAGTCAAGCACTTTTGTTTGCTTAAAACAAAAAAAAACTAATAGGCTAAATTACATAAAACCCTCTTGTCAAAATCTGTTTTTTCACTTTCCCTCCCTATCACTTAAAAACATATACTTTGCCCCTTGTAAAATGAAAAATGTTCACTTCGCCCCCTGCCGTTTATAAACCGTTAGGGTTCCATTTATAAAATATTATTTTTTTTTATATCAAAAATGCCCTCAGCCTTCTCTCCTGTGAACATGATAAGGGGCAAAATGGTCATTTTGTCATCACAGTTCACACCGTACCTCCTGTGAACATTTTTTATTTTACAAGGGGGCAAAGTGTATAGCTTTTTAAGTGACAGAAAGGGAAAGTGAAAAATCGGATTTTGACAGGAGGGTTTTCTGCAATTTAGCCAAAATAATAATAACTAAAGGAGATCCAGTACCTCATGCGTATTCTATGCCTAACTCCTCTTCACCCTACACCTTGAGTGCAGTAGATTCGGTATAACCTTGGAATAACTATTGGTGGTGGAGGACGAAGAGAAGTTGGGTGTAGAAGAAGCATGACGAAGCAGAGATGAAGGAAATAGAGGATGAGAAGAAATAGTGTAACTATTTTTCGAAGAGTGCAACTTTCATTTAAAAAGTATAACTTTTATTTTAAATGGTACAATTACATTCCAAAGAGTGCAACTTACATTTATAACAATGCAACGTTCTTCTAAAACAGTGCACTTTTATCTTAATAGTGCAACTTTATCTTCTATTTTTTTTTTCTCTAGTTCTTTTTCTTATTCTCTAATTTTTGGCATTCAGTTAATTTTTTTTGTTTTAAGCAAATAAAAGTGCTTAATGAGAGATACTACGATGGAGGTGGAGGTGGAGGACGAAAAAAAATTGGACGTGGAAGAAGCACGAAAAAGCGAAAGGGTAAGAGGAGGAGGAGGAGAAACAGTGTGCAAAGAAGAAAAAAGGGGATGAGGAAAAATAATATAACTATCTTCTAAAAAGTGCAACTTTCGTTTAAAAGGTGAAACTTGTATTGTAAAGGGTGCAGTTTACATATCAAAGAGTGCAACTTACACTTACATTTATAACAGTACAACGTTCTTCTAAAATAGTACAATTTCATCTTAATAGTGCAACTTTATCTTTTTCTTTCTTCTTCTCTAGTTATTCTTTCTTATTCTCTAATTGTTGGCCTTTAGTTATTTTTTTATTATTTTAAAAGTGCTTGATTAGAGATGCTCCCGTGCACCCCCAACCCCCGCTAAGGTCGGGCTCGTCGTCACCTCTGGGACGTCGCCTCCAATGTCATCGCCTTCTTCTCCAGCATTGTCACACTCTCCTTCGTCTCTACCTCGCTCATCGCCGACCATAGGTGGGCATGGTGGGCCACATGCCTCTTCCCTCATCGGCAAGCTTCTTGACGCCGAAAAGCGCTTTCTCTTCATTGTCGGCGGTGATAGCGAGGATGGCGAACTCCCAGAAGTGGGTTTAGTTAGTAAAAAAATCTATTGCAGTGAAGATGGGGGGCGAAAGCGGAGGAAGAGGAAGAGGACGTGGTGCCATCTTCATTACCATCATGAAGGACCGCAAAGGCGGCGGATGAGGGTCGAGGAGAAAAAAAATAAAGAGAATAAGAGAATAAAAGTATTTTAGTCAGTTTCTAAAAATTCTAACCAAATCTGCAAAATCTAAAATAGTGACTTACTTTTACAAAATCTCAAAACTAATGAATTTTTTTATGCAAATTGGCCAAAAAAAATATATCAATAAAAAAATTACTTATCTAATCTACGGAGCATTTTGAATCAGTTATCCAACGTTTCTAAATTTTAATGTCACTACCCAACTTTTCAATTTATTTAATTTGAAACACTTAACAGCACTTTGACTTTAAAAAATAAAAATAATACCCATGTTTGTTAATCGTTAGCAACAACCATTATCTCTGTGAAATTATCATTTTACCCTTTCAAATATATCATTTCAAATATATCATTCTACCGTCACCTACTTTTCTATTTGCCCTTAATATAAGGGCAAAAAAAAATATTTTAATTTTTATCTTTTCAAATATATTCTTTTATTATTACCGGCTTTTTTTATTTGCCCTTAGGTTAAGGGCAAAAGAAATACTTTGATATTTTTTTTTTAAACTCATGTAGAAATTTAACCCGAGTTTAATCTGAAATAACTTAACAGGTACTAACAGTGGGGCATTTTTGAATAACGGAGAACTATACACAGGACATATTTAAAACAAAAAAAAAAGGAATAAATAAGATATATAAAAAAATTTCAAGGATATATTAGATATTATCCCTAAAATATAAATGCGTTGTTTATCTTTACATATTGTACACTTTATACAATTGTTGCAATTATAAATTTATTAAAATAGTTAGATTAAATTTTGAAGTCAATTTACAGCTGACTAACTCAAATCAACCCAATTAAAAGATTGTATAGTAAAATTCAAATTTTGAAAGGCCGGACAATCGACACAACATGGTCCAAAATTCAGAAAAATTCTATACATTTTTACAAAAAAAAAAAAAAAAAAAAATAATAAAATATGACAAGTAAATATAGACCTTTGAGATGCTAGGGTGTAGGTTTTATACCAAATTTGTAAGCATACAGGTAGCATAGCTCATAAACTTTTGTTTTCACTTCTCATATAGAAGAATTTGAGACATTTTGCCCAATTCTATTGTCTGGACCAGCCACAGTCAGCCATGGGACAGTCCCATTCAATAAAAACTCAAAAGAATGCATAATAAATAAGAAGCTCGTTTTCATTTGAAAACCATGAAAGAGGTGCACATGGTGGTGCCCATAGTTCACTTGAATAGCTGAGAGTGATTGCAAAACCATGGCAAGGGTGAGAGAGAGAGATCTCCTGAAGGAGGTAAGAGAGAGAGACTGCAGTAAGGTGGCGAGAGAGGGAGTACGTGAGAGAGAGCACCTGAAGGAATCAAGGGAGAGGGTTTGCAGAGACCACCTGAAGGAGTCAAGAGAGAGCGATTGCAGAGAGCACCTGAAGGAGTCTAGAGAGAGAGTTTGCAGTAAGGTGGCGAGAGAGAGAGATTCCTGGACGGTCGTGAGCAAGAGGAAGCATAGATCGAAGCATAGATCTAGGAAGGCGGCACCAGATTTCAGCACGCATAGGTCAGACAAGGTGGCACCAGATTTCAGCACCTCTCTTCCGAAGGACCGATTCGACACCGCTGTTCTGAAGGACCGATCCATCCACCAGCGAGGTCGAGGTCCCAGTAGACCTCCTGCCTACTACCCCCCTCGCGACAAAGGAGCCTGTAGTACTCGCGACAAAGAAGTTATTGCTTCCATCAACCTCGGCTGCTCTAGAGTTGGCTCCTGCACCTCCAAGAAGGTCATCTGGGCTGACAAAGCCGGCATTGCATTAAATCAAACCGTTTACTTCAACAACGAAGATTCTCTCCTTAATGGGAAGGTCTTAAATGTCCTCCAACCTGAAGGCGCTTCTGAGACTAAAGCCTCAGATGCCTACCAACCAGAAGGCTCTTCAAGATCTGAGGCATTTAAATGTGCCTACCAACCTGAAGGCTCGCCAAGATCTGAGGTCTTTATTTGCCCAGCTAAGGAGACAAAGCTGCACCCTGCCAAGTTGCTCCGTGCCACCTCCCCTAAGCCGACTTACAAGGAAGCTCTCCTCTCCCCCGCCGTCTCCCTCAGTCGTGCCACCGTTCCCATTTGTGAAGTCTTCTCTCCTTTCCCTCTGCTGGTTCCTTATAACGGCCCCAAGGGTCGGCAGTGCACAGGGGTCGGATCACCGGGCTTCTCACTGTCGTGACCCCATTCGTTGCACTAGGTGTTTCAAGTTCGGCCACTTTGCGAGGGCCTGCATGGAGCGCTTACTGCTGCCCGTCTACCGTTTTATGCGGGCACAGCCCTCCTACCTCTGTGCTTTCGTCCCCCTCTCCGACGACTTCACCGCCCGTCAAAATCGTTGTCGCAATGCTATCCTGGTCACTGCCCTACCTCCTGCGAACCTTGGGCACTTCCCTCAGGACACTATCGCCGACAAGCTTGCTAGCCGCTTCGGTGGATACCGCAGCGACTTCCATGTTGCTCGATATAGTGAGAGAGATTTTGTTCTTTTCTTACCTGAATGGGTTCCGGCGGAGCGCCTCACTCTCCGGGAAACCCTCAACCTTGGAGCTTTCCGCCTTCGCTGCTGCCCCTGGAACCCCTACCTTGGTGCTCATCGTCCACCGCTGACCTACAAGGTTTGGATCCGCCTTGTTAGCCTACCCTACGAGTGCTGGTCTTCCAGTTCTGTGGCAGCGCTGGTAAGCGGCTTTGGCCGGTTTATCCGACCAGACGATTTCAGCGCCCGGATGGCCGATCTCTCCGGCTACAGGTGCCTCATCGCAGTGAACCATCTCTTCGACGTACCGGAAAATCTGGAAATCACCTTTAGAGACCTGTCGATTTCGGTGGTCATTCAGCTCGGCCGCTGGGACCGCGCTGACGCGATCGGACGCGGTAACCAGCCTAACGAACGCTCCGATCAACATATTCCTGACGAGCGTGCCCCTGCTAGAGACCACCACGCCGTCAGATCTGACAGAGGGAGGTGCTCCTCGAACGGCGGCGACTCAAACTCCGACGCCTCCTGGAACTCCTCGAAAATTCACGTTCGCCAGCGGGCTCTCTCCTGTGTTGCTCCCGCCCGTGTTGCTGCTCCCCCGAACCTCTTGCTCGATGTGCCTCCTGCGTCACTCAAGGCGGCGGCCGGCAGACCATCTTCGCTTGCTGTGAGGCCAGACGGTTCCTCTCCGCCCGGCGGGCTCGTGGCTGGGGGCGGTTCCTCTTCCTCGGTCGGCGGGTCTCTCGCAGAAGACGTTGCCTCGGTCTGCGGGTCTCTCGCAGACGACGTTGCCTTGGTCGGCGAGTCACACCTACTCGCCGCGCACCTCGAAAGTCGCATTACGGTCGGCGGGCTTGCGGCAGGAGGCGCCTTAATCGGCGGGCCAGCAACGTCACCTATTTCAAACCTCGCCTCTGCCTATCCTTCCTTTTCGGCCTGTCTTGCCCCCCTTGATGCTGGCGGCGTCAGGACCTCAGCCTCCCCTTTCCAGCTCTCATGCTCCTCTGTCTTTATTGCTCCTTTAATTGTGATGAGAAGCTGCGAAACCTCGGCACAGAGGTCCCTTTTGGTGGCTTTAGACAAAACGGGTTCTGGTGGGACTTTGCTTTCTCTTGGAAACCGGCCGAGCATTTACTTTCGATTCTCCACATCTTCCTCGTTCCTCGCGCGGGGCCCTTCGCTGATGGTTTCTCAATCCAGCGTTTCCTTTACTGCTATTGGATCGGGTGTTGGATCGGGTGTGCGGATCGGGTTGGCTACGATCTCCTTTAGCCACCCAGAACCCACGTTGAGCCTGCCTTGCAATTTGATGGATTCGGTTGGCCCACTAGCGGCCACTTGGACGGCGCATGGGCTCCCACTCTGCAACCCACCCGGTCCAGCCTTGGGCGGCCCACTAGCGCTCACTCTCTGCACCTCTCCCGATCCAGCCCTTGGCATCAATCCACCGACGGCGCATGGGCTACCACCTGCAACCCACCCATTCCTGCCTTGGGCTCTCTAGTGACCACTGTGCATGGGCTCCCACTCTGTAACCCACCTGATCCTGCCTCAGGCCTCGCCCCACCGACGACGCATGGCCTCCCACTCTGCAACCCACCTAAGGGTACCCAGCTTCTGGCCTCTTCCACCTGCGGCTCACCAACCCCAGCCTGCACCCTTTGCCCCAGCACTATTCACCCCATCTCGCAACTTCCAAGATTAAGTAGCAGAGTCCGTAACCAATGTCCGGGATCTGCCCTTTCTAAAGCCATTCTAAGGAAGGCGCGCTTGCTCGAAGGTGAGACAGCTGCAAGCGGTCGCTCTACGTGCAAATGGTCTAGGAAAAAGGTCAAGGCGAAAGGCCTCCTCTGTGGTGTAGACCTTCATGATGAAAACGCTATAGAGTTCCTGGCGTTCTTGGATGGGAAGGCTTAGGCGAGGCTGGACTTCGTGCTGGTGCTACCCCTTTTTGTGTGTCTCTCTTTTTCTGATGTTTACTATCTTGTCTTGGAATGTTCGGGGACTTAACGATCCCTCTAAGCGTCGTTGTGTCAAGTCGATTGTCTCTAGTTGGGTGCGTTCCGTCGTATGTCTCCAAGAATCCAAAGTGGACTATGTCTCTCGCTCTTTCATCCGTTCTTGTTGTGGTTCTAGCTTCGATAGATGCCATTTTATCCCCTCGTCCGGGGCTTCGGGTGGGCTAATTACTTGTTGGAGCTCCAAAATTTTCTCTTGTTCCGACGTCATTGTAAAGAAGTACTCTCTGACTCTCCACCTCACTTGTCTTACAAGTAGAAAGTCTTTCTTCCTCACGAACGTCTATGGGCCGCCTACTTGGAACGGCAAGGACGAATTCTGCTTCGAGCTTCTCTCTTTGCTAGGGGTTTGCACCTCCAACTGGGTGATTTGTGGTGACTTTAACTTCACCAAAAACCAATCGGAACGGAAAGGAAATCGCTGGAGCACCAAGGCAATGGCTATGTTCTCTGACCTCATATCCAACTTAGCGGTTATCGATCTCCCCCTGTCTAATCAAAGCTTCACCTGGTCGAATATGCAACACAAACCTACCTTGGCAAAGCTTGACAGATTCCTCGTCTCGACTGAATGGGACCAATCCTTCCCTCACAGCAGAGTCAAAGCCCTTCCTAGGATCACCTCTGATCATGCCCCGATCGTCCTGTGCACCGGGCGGCATCCTGTACCCAGGCGCTTCCGTTTCGAAAGAGTGTGGCTCACTAGAGAAGACTTCGTTTCAAAGGTGCCAACCTGGTGGAACGAAGTCCCCGTCAAGAGCTCGGCTATTCTCACAATCACCGCCAAACTTAGACACTGTCGAACCAGAATTAAAGAATGGTGCAAGACTTGCTTCCACAGCATCTCGCTATCGAAGAAGGATTTAGAGAAAGAACTACAAGCCATTGACCTGTTAGAGGAACAACTGGACCTCCCCCAAGACCTTTTGGAGAAGCGATGCAATCTTAAGTGTCAACTCCTCTCAATCTTAAGAGAAGAAGAAATTCTCTGGAAAACAAAGGCCAAACAACATTGGCTAAAGGAAGGCGACGCCAACACGAAATTTTTTCACGCGGTGGCTAATGGACGAAAACGTTACAACTCAATCGACGTAATTGAGGACAATAATGGGAGAGAAGTCACTAATGAGGATTCCAAGCGATCCTTCTTTCTACACGCTTTCAAACAACAGTTCGGCCAAACTCAAGATCGAGCGCAGTCTTATGGGGATTGGACTAACCTTTACCTCTCTAATAGAGTGCTTAACGCCGACTCCCTCACGTCCCCCTTCTCCCTCGAGGAAATCAAGACCGCTACCTTCCAACTTGGAAGTGATAAGGCCCCGGGACCAGATGGCTTTCCCCTCTCTTTCTTCCAAACTTTCTGGGAGACAGTCAAACTGGATATCTTTAGAGTTTTCACCGATTTACAAGACAATAAACTGTTTACTGGCCCATCCGACTTCTCTCTCGTTTGCCTTATCTCGAAAAAGGACGGAGCGCGCAAGGTCAATGACTACCGTCCAATTAGTCTTATCAACAGTATTCAGAAAATCATTTCTAAAGTCCTTGCCAATAGGCTAGCCCCAACCCTATCGTCTATTATCTCGCCAACACAGTCGGCTTTCCTCAAAGGACGATTGCTGACTGACTCGTTCGTTACTGCAAGCGAACTCATCAACTGGTGTACTAAGACTGGAAAGGAATGCGTTTACATTAAAGCTGACTTTGAAAAAGCCTTCGACAACGTTCGGTGGGATTTCTTAAAAAGCATTTTACACTGGCTTGGATTCAATGACAAATGGTGGTCATGGGTCGAGCAATGTATCTGCAACGCCAAAGTAGCCATTCTCGTCAACGACACCGCTACTGCTTGGTTTAAGACGAGAAAAGGCCTTAGACAAGGTGACCCCCTCTCTCCCTATCTGTTTCTTTTGGTGGCTGACTGCTTGGCTAGGCTGACAGAAACTGCAAGGAAAAACAATTTTCTCTCTGGTATTGGCCCGACTTTGGATTGTCAAACTGCGCTGATTCAATACGCGGATGACACGATTTTTCTCTCTGAGCCTAGGAAATCCTTCATGCGAAACCTTAAATTTATTTGGTACATATTTGAGTGGGCTTCTGGACTCAAAATCAATATGGAAAAGTCCGACCTTTATTATTTGGGTCCTAACCCACAGAGAGCCTATAGACTCGCCAATATCCTTGGATGTAAAGTCGGGAATCTTCCGTTCCGATACCTTGGACTTCCTCTTTTTAATAAACGCCTACGAAAGGAAGATTGGGCTTCGGTCATTGATCGTGTATCTGCGAGAATCGAAGGATGGAAAGCAAAACTCCTCTCA
Organism: Aechmea fasciata; assembly: GCA_025177825.1. Taxonomy (NCBI): domain Eukaryota; kingdom Viridiplantae; phylum Streptophyta; class Magnoliopsida; order Poales; family Bromeliaceae; genus Aechmea; species Aechmea fasciata. The sequence goes on along the minus strand of CM045923.1, from coordinate 2,103,557 downwards.
CAAGGAGGTAGACTCACGCTAGTCAACTCGGTCCTCACCAATTTGCCATTGTTCTATTTTTCAATTTATAAGGCGCCACAATGGGTTCTACATCGGATCGAATCTCTCATAAGAGCTTTTTTCTGGAAAGGGTGTTCTAGCATTTCTGGAGGAGCGTGCCTTGTCAGTTGGAAGTCAATCTGCAAATGTAAGAAGGAAGGTGGGCTTGGGATCAAAGAGATGGAAGCCATGAATCTGGCCCTCTTATCCAAATGGTGGTGGCGCTTTTTCAAAGAACCACACTTACTGTGGCCCAAACTAATCTCATCCCTCTATTACGTCAGGAGAAGACCGTTGCATGAAGGGAGAAGTTTCGTACCGTACTCGCAGTGGTGGAAAGGTGTTCTCCATTGCCGTGACGCCTTCAAATGTGGCTTATCTTTCGATCTAGGTGATGGACGTAACATTAAACTATGGTCCGACATTTGGATTGGCGAAACACCCTTGTGCACCATCTTTCCTGCCATCTATGCCCAAATCACGAACAAGGAGGCTCGAGTTTGCCAATGTTGGAATCATAACGGATGGAGATGGCGATTCATCACCAGAGGTTTTGCGGCGTCGCTGTCGGCCCATAACAATACACTACTACAATCACTCAAAGAGACACTCCAAAATATACACCCGTGCAGCAGGCAGGATTCAATCAAATGGCGGTGGGCCGCCAACTACCTGTTTACTGTCAAATCCCAATATCAGTTCCTCACATACGGGGGTTGTAGGGATCGATGGAATAAACACATCTGGACCCTAAAGATCCCAATTAAAATCAAGGTATTCATCTGGATGCTGCTGCGCAAGAGACCCCACCGCTGACAGACTGGTCACCAGGGGCATGTCCATAGACCCGCTCTGTGTATTATGCGGGGTTCACCCAGAAAGCTGCGATCACCTATTCTCCGACTGCGTTTTTGTTCGCTTCCTCCTACTCTCCCTCGTGGACTTTCAAGCGACTGTCCATATCACGGGAGAGGTCGGTGAGCGCTGGGCCTCTGTATCAGAATCCGACGATGCTGCGAAGAAATCCAAAGGCCTAACCCTTCTGGCGGCAACATGGTGGGTCATCTGGACTGATAGAAACTCGGTCATCTTTAGGGCCGCAACCCTTAATGCAGTCCGATCGTTGGAGCGCATCAACAGATTGATAAGTGACTGGAGTGCACTGTGCCATCATTGATACCCTGCTTGCTTTTCTCTCTTTTACTTCACTTTACTTTTATTTTCTTCCTTTTTTATTTTCTTTGCTTTCTTTTCTTGTTGCCTCCGGAGACCCCAGTTGTCTCCACCTTGTATGCTTAATTCATCCCGCTTTATGAATGAAGCAGGTAGCTTGCTACCTTTTCTCAAAAAAAAAATAAAAACTCAAAAGAGTCCAACCAGACAGTCACACCGAAAATAGAGTGCCAACCAATGAGATTATTGGTGCCGGTGAAAACATAAGTATAGAAAGGCAATACCAATATCTGATAACAAAAAAGTATAGAAAGGCATAACCAATAAGTATAGAAAGGTATTACCGATATCGGATAATAAACAAGCATAGAATGGCATAACGAATATCTGATAATCATGGTAGATCAAATATAACCGCAATTCAAGTCTCTTACATCTCTTCTACAAAGTCTTCTATGTTCTCCAAGAGGATGAGGAAAAATAATAATAATAAAGCAACAAATTTCTTTTTTGTCTTAAAGTAACCTGAGATTAATAATTGTTTAGATCAGATACCAGTTATTTATAGTATATAATGTACTTGCCAGAATGAATGATGCCTCTCTTGTGAATCTCCGAGTTAACAAGGTGGTCAAAAGCCTACAAAACAACGGTAGTTGGGTCCTCACCTGTGATAGGATAGTGGAGCAGGTAATCAGTTCTACCAGTAATCCTTTTTATGTTGTGGCCATCTTATCAAGTGTGAATGATTCGCCATCTTCTTTTTTCGAACCAGAGAGCTTTATTCAACAATTCCAAGCCTTATCCATGATACAAGTTGCTTGTCCTCTCTTAGTCCAATTGTTGCCGATATTTTCTACACAACAGGGAAAATTTACAAGGCTTAATGGAAGAAAAGAAAAGAAAAGAGAGTTTACGGCCTGTTTGAAATTTGTGGGTAGATTGGATAGAATAAAATGAGAGCGTAGCTTCGGAGAGAGGGAGGATTTAGTGACTCAAGGGCACCATAGGTCACTATGGGTAGAGGGGAGGAATTTGGTAAGTGAGAAAGAGATATTTTGAATAATCCCAACCTCGTGTAGGATTCGATAATCTCATCCAGGCAAAATTATTTGAATTACCAAACCTTTCTGCAGAGTTATTAATTTCCTCTTATCCTATCCAATCTAATTCTAAGTGCCCAAATAGGCCCTCAGCCTCTTTTAGTTGGGAATAGCTACTGCTATCCAGCCAAACATAAAGGAAGATTAAAAGCAAGGTTTTAAGTGCTTGTCGGCACAGGCCGTATCCACCGTGCCGTATCGTGCCAACAAGATACCGACACGATACAGACCCCGTGCCGATGGCACAACTCAAAACTCTCTATTTTTTAAATTAGTAAGTAATTTCCTCAATAAAGTTCAAATGATGTGATAAAAAGAGATAATTAATAGTTAGAATATTTTGTTGCTAAAGAAAATAAATATTTCATGCTATTATGTGTTGGCACACAAGAATTTTTTTGACCGGCACGTATCGGCACGGCTCGGCACGCACCGTGCCGTACCGTGCCGGCATGTTTCCGGCACGACCCCGTGCCACGACACTTAAATCCTTGATTAAAAGTTGCTTGAAACAATAAGCAGTTTTGAAAATACCCTACAACTTTTCTATTTCTAAGTGACACCTCGCCAACGTTTTCTTGTTTTGATTCAAGTTTATCGGGTGACAAGGGGATTCCTTGAAAGTTAGTAAAATGACTGCTACCTGTTAGCTGTTTGAATTAGTCACCAATTCAACTGCAAAATAACTTGAATCAAACCAAACAAACGTTAACGGAATGTTAATTTGAAAAATAAAATTTGATGGTCTAATTCAAAACAGCCTATTGTTTAAGGGAGTCTACACGCATTTTTCTCTGCAAATGAATAAGAATTAGTGTAAATGAGCAACCCTTAAACTTACACCAAAATAATCAAACATCTTTGCTGGCTTGTATCATCAAATTGTATAGAGCAAATCCACCGCGGTGGCAGCCGGGCATGTGCAGCGTCATTCTCTCTAAATCATCCTGATATTCCAACCGTGATAAAGCAGTTAAAGAACAAAAAAAAGAGATGTGTTAAAAATAATTGCAGACAGAGTCTATACAAACCATAGTAACTGCATATAGTTGAGTGGATTCATATCCATCTTGAGCTCTCAAGTACAGCTTGTAAATTTCACTTGACTCCATCGTGCATTTTAGAAAGAAAAAAGCGGTAGGTCTGACATTCATTTCCCTCTGAGATATGCCAATAAAGACAGGCTCTGTCTGCAGAATGTCTTAGTGCCAATAAGTAGAGTGTAGAATTACTTGAAGAATGAAAACAAATGGCATGATATAAAAAGATAAGGTATAGGAACAATAATTTGAGCATTCACCATAACAGCAGATGTAGATCCAATTACCAACTGATGTTCACCGAGAACATAGAAAACGGAACTGTAACATAATGAGAACATACAGCTACGCATGCACTGATATGCATTATCAAACCTGTATAGACTTCCCTCAAAAAATCATTTCTAGCTCCCATTTTGTCCTAACTTGTCGCCTACTCTCTCGCATGACCTCCTTTGCCAATTTTGCTGTCTTCCCATAACGATCACTATGGCTTTCTTTGCCTCTGCCTCCTCCCCCTGGCCTCCTTGCCTCTCTCCTTCACCCCCAACTGCCTCTGCCACCCTGCCTTTTTACTCACTTGTAATCTTCTCTACCTTATTCGAGTAACCCCCAGCCTCCTCCATCTCCATTCCACAACACTGGTCTTCTTACCCTCCTCTACCTCTCCCTTATCTTGGCCTCTTCCGGATCTCTCCATCACCTTAGGGATTCATCCGGCCCTCTCTCCCTCTAGCCTCCGCATCGCTCCTTCACCACCAGCCTCCCCAACCTTCTCTGCCTGCCTCCCTCACCCCTAATAATTTCTTCCAAAATCCAATCTTAACCGTTTTCACCCCCAGCCCCGCTGCTTAGGTGCAGGTTCAAACCCCACAAACCCAGCTTTTGCTATTAATTTCACACCCTTGTACATTAGAAATATTTTGTTTTCATTGATATTTTCCAAAAAAAGTGAAACTGGTTTGGTTCAGCTGAAAACCAGTTGTCTTATTGTGAAACCAATAGCAAATTGAAATTTGCCATAAATGTAAGCCAAAATGGGCAGTTTTTCCTAGAACTAAACCGGACTGAATCGAGTCATTGGTTCAATTAAGCTTCTCGGTTCACTCTAAGGCCACAAAAAAAGAGAGAAAATTAAGTTGTCGTGTTACCAAAGACTCTCCAGGAACTCCAATTTCCTCGACCACTTCGCGGATAATACCATCAAACATCTCTTGGGAAACTTTTTCATTCAAAAGCCGAGAATCCATCGAATTTTTATCAGTTTCATGTTCTGAGATTCCAATTTCTTGTGGCTGCAGAGAAAAGGAGACGAACTTTAAAAAGTTTCATGTGAGCAAGCTTCTGATTGTTTTATTAGTCCAGTCTAGATTAATGTATCTAATGTCCGTTCAGAAGAGTATGCAAATAACAGCCTATTTCCTTTCTTATGGGGACTTCACAAGAAAACAAAATATCCGGTTAAGAATAAATAAATAAGGTTACAAATTGGGCACAAGAAAGTATGCCTGGACCAAGGCGACCAGGTTATGTGGACCACCCATTGCATCTCCGTCCATCTTATCGCATACTTCAATCTTCAACACTCATGAGTTGTTTTTCTTGATTTAAATTTTCTTTAATGAAAAGAAAATTAATTGGTTGGTTGGATTAAGAGTATGATCTGGGATGGAGATGCAATGGTCTGTCCACAGCTGTTGTGGTAGGCCCGGTCCATGATTACAGTGCACAAGGTTATGTGATTACCTCTGAATGGCCTCCAGGAAAAACATAGTACCCGGGAAACTCTCCCACATTATTGCTTCTTTGCAATACTAGAATCCTTCTATCTGATGTTTGCACTACTGCACCATTACCCAATGGATTTGACATGTGTCGGCAAAACACTGAGTCATCTATAAGAAAATAATTTCAATTGTTATTTGTACAACATGTTCTAAATAACAAAAAACACTAGTACAACATTAAATAAATGATTTTCTTCTGGACCTCTACAAAGAAAACTGCAAACTACATGAAATGACAAATCTAAGCCAAAATAAATTTAACATTGCGAGGCACGAAGCACATAGTTATCATTCCCTATATTCACAGTACGTTCATAAAGAATCAGAAACAGTAACAGGATTAGTAATCCTTCTGCATCATTCTCTGACTCTTGTTTTCCCAAAAAGAGAAAAGTGAGAAATTTAAATAAATAAACAAATATGGTTATTTATTAGGGATGCACCTTTCTCGACTATATATCCTTTAATAGCGAGAAAAAAAAAAACAAATATAGTCCAAAAAGGCAAAAGACTTGTGGGGATTAGAGATTAAAGAATTCATGCTTCCCGGGTACCCGCAGGTACCCAGTTTATTACACTCTTGTCACATTTGGACCACCTTCGATTAAGCTGGTCATGATAAAAAATACTGTCCTCTAAATATTTAATTATTTTTTAAAATATAATAATAATAATAATAATAATAATAATAGCAATATTACATGAATATTAGTAGAGCAGGAAATTAAAGGTTTAGCAGAGTCATAAATATATACACACCCAAGCTTGTGATAATTGTAAAATCCAAGATATTAGGCTAGATTAACACATTGTCTTTATAATTAAGTGCTGCCTCTTTACTGTTGGACTAAATCCTTGAACTTTGAAACTGATATAGACTCTACCCAACAATGATTCCATTAACTTAAAAAAAAGAAAATAATAATAATAATCAAGGATTTAAGTGCCGTGGCACGGGGTCGTGCCGGAAACTTGCCGGCACGGTACGGCACGGTGCGTGCCGGTCAAAAAAATTCTTGTGTGCTGACACACAATAGCATGAAATATTTATTTTCTTTAGCAAATATTCTAACTATTTATTATGTCTTTTTATCACATCTTTTGAACTTTATTGAGAAAACTACTTACTAATTTAAAGAATAGAGGGTTTTGAGCTGTGCCATCGACACGGGTTCTATATCGTGCCGGTATCTTATTGGCACGGTACGGCACGGTAGATACGGCTTGTGCGGACGGGCACTTAAAACCTTGATAATAATAAGACTATCTAGGTGTTCATGATATATATTTAATTGAAAATAAAAAAATATATAGAGTCTGTAATAAGGACACAAGATTAACTACAAATTTATAGTATCATGATAATACTACAAAAAAGGGAGCTACCAATTTGAGCTGACTACAATATAATGCATAGTATTATGAGGACTAAGACATTTCTTACTTAAGGAAAAGACAACCGTATTTGTACATGAAATAGTCTCTAACTCTCAATAACTCATCCTTTTTTTAAGCAAACAAATAAACGACGCTTACACAGATGACTTTGAATTCTCATAATCGGTTTTAGGTAAGAAAGAAAGTAAGAAGTAAACGATTTCTTTTTTACTGCAAATAAGTCTTCTCGTTTTTTTTTTAGTACAAAATGTGATAATTTTGTTAATAAAAGCATATTATAGGGTACATCTTAGTGTAAGCAAACAAAATAAGTACTCTAGCCCTTTTTTTCTTGCACTATCTTGCTTTCGAAGCAGTGGGAGCGGTTGTCAGCTTCGACCTCGACTTTGGCGGCGGCAAAGGCTTGGGTGGCAACAACGGTGAAAACGACAATGGCGGCATCAATGAAAACACGGTGGCGGCGATAGAGTTGGCCACGAGCCGATAAGCGGAACCAAACTGCTCTTCTTTCTCCTACTTCCCTCTCTTTTCTTTTCTTTCTTCTTCATTTTCTTCTTCCTCTACACTCTTATTTTTATTTTTTTTTTCTTCCTTTCTGTGCAATATGTGTATGTGGGTGTCCCGTGCTCCTACCCCTCTGCATCGTTTCCTCCTCGTTCTTTTATAGGCCGCCGAGAGCCAAATTCTCCAATTCTCCGAGATCGTGATGATGATTACGCGAGATCTCTGTGAATCAAAAGAGGATCTCGAAGATCTACGAGCTATGACATGGGATTGTGATCCCGAATTTCCCGACATCCAGCTAGGCGACGGGTGATTCTGCTCTTTTATATATATATATATATAGAACTAGGCTACTATACTATTAATAGCACCAAGTCATTGGTGCTACCAAGTTTTTAACCATTGGATTGAGAGATGTGCGGTTAGGATGATGTGGGTCCCCTGGGGTTGAGTGGGTGGTTGGTTGAATATTATAATCTAACGGGTGAAAATCATCAAAGGGGTGGATCTAACGGCGGAAAACTTGGTAGCACCGAGTGCTTCGTACTATTGATAGCATAGCAACCGGACTCTATATATATATATATATAAAGAGAGAGAGAGAGAGAGAGAGAGAGAGAGAGAGAGAGAGAGAGAGTCCATGGGTGCCTCTAATACACAAAGCACTTGGTGCTACCAAGTATTCAACCGTTAGATTTATCCCCTTGACCATTTCCACCCATTAGATCATATTATTAAACCAACCACCCACTCAACCCTAGGGGATCACTATCATCTTAACCGCGCATCCTTTCATCCAAAGGCCGAAGGCTTAATAGCATCAATGACTTGGTGCTATTAGAAGTATTCTAGCTATGTTGCGCACATACGGATACGAGGATACGGATACGACACGACATGGATACGGTGATACGGCACTTCCTAAAACTTCCAGGATACGATACGCTGGGTATATTTGTATAAAATATTATTTAAATATACTTAAATATATATTGATTATATGTAATGATATATTGATAACAAGTAGGATATCTGGATTATATTAAGAAATGTATTATAATATACATTAACTTGTATAATTGTCCTACATCTGTTCATATGAAATAATAATTCATAAAGTATCACCCAATTATTCTCCAATTTGATCAAATGATAACAATAGATATATAGTCCAAACTAGATAATTAACCATTCAACATATATGTTTGTTTTATTAGTTCTATTAGTAATAAAAGAAAATATGCTAGCAATTTAATAAAAAAGAAAAAAAATTATATTCTCTATAGCCTTTGTTGCTTAATGCTAGGTTGACAAATTAGATGAAAAAGAGTAAAAGAGAAACAGTGAAGAACTAAATCATGGCCTAATACTGTATAGAGATAGAACGAGAGGAAGCGCTTTCTAGTATTCAAGAGCAAAAAGATAGAAAAATGACAAATTAAAGAGAGATTGGTGTTTTTCTCACTCGTCCTTATTTCCCATATGTTTGGATGTGGGCTTTTAAAAAAATTTTAAAATTCCAATCATTTTAGGCCAAAAAAGAACCTGGCTGTATCCCCCGTACCCCTCCGTATCCAAGCCGTATCCAATATTTTTTTTATTTTTTAAAATGCCGGGTACTTCATTCCCGTATCGGACACGTATCGGGCGCGTATTGGTGTCCGATACGGGTACGGAATGAAATTTGAAGTATCCGTGCATCATAGGGTATATTATGACAAGTTTACATTTGATGCAATGTGGGCTTAGAAAAGCATAATACTCTTATTTCAACTTTCTATTTTTTGGGTGTGAGTTGAATGATTGTAATGTTACAGTGATACTCTTAACTTTCTTTTCTAAGACAATCTTAGTTGTTGATTTATCCTATATGATCATATTTATTCTTCTAAACATCTTTAATTTGATCCAATCTTATTTATTGTATGAATTTTATGATCAATTACATTATAGAGATTTCACTATTGGAGTCATGGTGCTCATATTTAATTTGATTTTGAGACTTGGATGCTGCCAGTATTTGAAAGATGGTATCTTTACAACACACAATTAACGGCGACTATAATCGCCGTCATAAAATAAAAAACAAAAATTCTAGCAAACTATTCATTGTCAATTGGTGGCGCTAGTAGTCGTCGTCCTTTATTCAAAATCTTAGCGGCGACAGGTTGTCGTTGTCTTCTATTCAAACTTTTAGCGGTGACAGATTGTCGCCGTGTTTTATTCAAACTTTTAGTGTGTCGCCACTATGTTAAAACTTTTAGCGGCGATATTTTGTCGCCACTAAATACTTTTTCTAACAGGCTTTTAGGCGATGCCATGCGGTGATAGTTTTGTGACTTTTGTCGCTGTGGTAATCTTTTCGTGGCGACATTTTGGCTTATGATGGCGGCTTTGGTCGCCGCTAAATCTATTGTTATATATATAGAGAAAGAGAGAGAGAGAGAGAGAGTAGAGCTAGAATACTTTTAGAAGCACCAAGCTCTTGGTGCTTCTAAGTTTCTAACTCTTGGATCTACACCCCAATTACTAATACCCCTTGGATCAAACACTATTCCACCTACCACCATCATCTCAACCCCACATCTATCCATCCAATGGTTAAAAACTCAAAAGCACCAACTCATTGGTGCTTTTGAGAGTATTCTAGCTCAACTCTCTCTCTCTCTCTCTCTCTCTCTCTCTCTCTCTATATATATATATATATATATATATATATAAAAAATTGAGCTCCTATGCTTTTAAAAGTACCAAGTCATTTGTACTTATAAGTTTTTAATCCTTGGATTAATAGATGTGCGGTTAGGATGATGTGGGCTCCCTTGGGTTAAGTGAGTGGTTGGTTTAGTAGTATAATCTAACGGATGAAAATGATCAAAGTCGTAGATCTATCGATAAAAAATTCACAAGCACCAAGTGTTTGGTACTTTTACAAGCACCATATATATATATATATATATATATATATATATATATATATATATATATATATATATATATATATATATAACTAAGCTACTATGTTATTAATAGCACCAAGTTATTGGTGCTACCAAGTTTTTGACCATTAGATTAAGAGATGTGCGGTTACGATGATGTGGGCCCCCTAGGGTTGACTGGGTGGTTGGTTGAATAGTATGATCTAACGGGTGAAAATGATCAAAAGGGTAGAACTAAATGAAAACTTGGTAACACCAAGTGTTTCGTGCTATTTATAATATAGCAGCTCCCATTCTATATATATATATATATATATATATATATATATATATATATATAGAGTCCGTCTATTATACTATCAATAGTATTTGGGCTATTTTACTATATAGTTTTTAGCCGTTAGATTTACTACTTTGAATATTTCTACTATTGGATCAATACTATTTAACCAACTACACCACCACGCAACCCTAGGGGACTACTATCATCCTAACCCTACAATATTTCATCTAAGAGTTAAAAACTATATAATAAAAAAGCCCAAATACTATTAATAGTATAGAAGCTCAATTCAATACATACATATTATTTTTTATTTTATTTTTTACTATTATTGTTTTTATTTTTATTATTTTATTTCATTTTTTAAAATTTATTTTGGATTTAACTGATTTTGGGCGAGCCCAACAACTCTTTCCTAATCATCTGCAATCTTATGTTCTTTATCACTTCAGTTAAAACTAGAACTATCAATGTCGTGCACTAACAAAATTCTCTATTTGAGACTATTTAAATCATGACTGTGAATTATCCCCGTATTTAGACCAGAGAATTTATGTATCTTTTCCCGATCAAAATATGAAGTTTTTGCAAAGTCACTATATGGCAAAGACAGTTTATGTTTCTAAGCACCTAACTATAGGAGGTTGAAATATAATTCACATGATATACGAAAATTACCTTCAGATGAAACAAGAAACTTCTTCCATAGAGGATTCAAATTTGTTCCCATAAATGTCCTGTAAATGTTGCAACTAATAATTTTAGTTCTTTGTTATAGTCAATAGCATCGCCAAAGGGTTATATCTTGCATAGCATTTAGAGACAAGTTGAAAAGTTCATCTTAATTTCATCAAGTGCTATAGTGGATGAATAACATCCGCATATTAATTGTTAGCATACTATAAATACTTGAAGAAGTGATCCGTAAAAACAAATCATGTGACCTGGAAAGGCATGTCAATTTTAGTAACTTCAACAATGTGAATATTTTATCTCATAATATCACCTAGCATTAATCAATGTAAAGTTCAACATGCTCACTTAAATGTGAGAGGCAAAACTAAAATTTGGTGAGAGAATTAAGATTAAAGGACTGAAACTAGAAGAGTACCTATAATCTGTCAGACCAAGGAGAAGGCAAACAGATAACTCTTGGTCTAAGCCATCTGCATCAAGCAAGGAATATCCTCCATACTGCGAAATGAATAATAAAGTCAAGCGTAGTGCCCAGGACTGGATATGAAATAATGAATTTAGTTGTTACCCACTTGCCTTTCTATTGATATTGCTTTTCTGTGGATAACATAAATAGAACTCTTTCGGCTAAAAATAAAACATTTGATGATTTATGAACATACAAAAAGCTGATAGAAAACAACCTACCCGGAACTTTGTGCCATTGTACAGGGATGGATTCTCTTGAAGTCGACGATTCCAGATCTGCAGCACATCATCAAAATTTCAGAAAATGTAATGGATTTCAGTAGAAAATATTTCATAAACGTATTTAATTAAATTGACTAAATAAATTTCTGCAGCCTTTCAAATAGCATTGAGGATAAAAAAGTGATTCTTTATACCTCATTTGTAGATTCTTCTAAATTAGCATCTGGATGAGGAACCCTATCATGTACTGGACCAAAGTCGACAAAAACCTTCATACACGAAAATAATAGTTTTAGCCAAACAAATCTGAGCAACTTAAAAACAGAAGCAATGTTCGCAGTCACTAAGAAAAAAAATGTAAATGGATGAGTTCATTAATCACATCGTCTGTGGCACATTGTTACTCTCGCTCAGAAACTTCACCAACACTAGCAAGGATTAAATAACTTCAATTTATTTCACTGTTTTGTAGCATTCTAGGAATGCATTAAATGTCCGATAATATATGGTGAGAGATTGTCACCTTGCAAGACAGGTCAAGACACTATAAGGGGCTTACAGCAAAGTGATGAAAATGTCATAGATTCCCAGCTAGTGGGCATCTTGGATAACCATGGAGTGGGAAATTTTATCATTCCATATCCATCGGAACGAGATTTCTACAGGAACATAAGTACATAACGTTTCTATGGGTTAGAAGTTTTGTTAGAGTTGCAAGCTGGCAACTACGGGTTTTTTAGTGCAATAGTCTTCTCCTAAAATTTTATTTTAAAAATAGACCTATTAAATTTTTATTTATAAATATGGTCCTATAAAAGCAGTGAAAGCGGTGAACCATTCACCGCTTTCTTTGTTTTTCTCATTTATTTCTATATTTTTATAATGGTAAAAGCGGTGAATGGTTCACCGCTTTTATTCTTTTTCTACTCCTTATGAGTAATTATGAATGCGGTGAATCATTCACCGCATTTAGAGGTTTATTTTTATAATTATTTTTAAAAAAAATTTATTTTTATAATTATAAAAATCGATAGGATTATTTATGAAAAAAATTCGGCAACTACTATAAATAGAAAAGTAAAGCACACACAGAATGTTCAAAATCAGTAAACGAATGGCCCCTTAGCGTGTCATACAGAGATCTCGCTACTTTCAGATAAAGATGAATCTAAGTGACTAATGTTTCCTGAAAAAAGACATTATAGTATATTTATCATAGACGCATCTGTGTCTTAGATTTGTGAAGTTAGTAACATGTATTAATGGAGTCGCTACCAAATAATTGAAATATCAATATAAGATTTTTGACAAGGAATGATAATAAATCATAATGAATACCAGTTGCTTTAGAATCTAGGACTTGCTGAGGCCTTCTTTGATTTTGCACTTTCATATTGATATAGGTTTTTGACAAGGAATGATGATAAATCATAGAGAACATCAATCACTTTAGAATCTAGGAATTAATGAGGTATTCTTTCATGTTGCCCTTTCATTGGATCCTTTCAAAGGACTTTGTATTACATTGTTTCTTAAAATATATGAATCGCCATGCTAGATAAAGAAATCAGCAAGTTCATATATAGAAAAATCTCTCATGTCTGAAATAAAAAACCCAGAACTTAGCACCAAGTTACAGAGACTGATTCGATCAATCAAAGTAGATTCTTCAGCTTTGAGATTTGCTTTGTTAACAACTTATATATGAGATGAAAAAGGTTCATAGAGAAAAGTAATTGTTCCAACTTCCAAGCAATTTAAGTAAAATAATAGAAACAATGTTTTGGAAATCCAGAATAGTACTCCGCCTAGTCGCATGTGATGTAACTTATTTTGTGGAATCATGTGTCTGTTGGGCCCAAATTAATGTGGCCCGCATTTCTCACATCTAGAGAGCCTAAATTAGTTTAACATTTTATCAGGTTTCTGGATCAAAACGTAAATCTCTTGTTTTTATGGTCAATTATTAATTTGGTTTTTGGTGCATACAACATCTCTTTTTGATGGGCAAGAGAGTTCAATTATATATTAAAATCCTGGCTTGTGATTGATCCATTAGAAATGGAAAGATTTACAGTAAACAGAAAAAAAGTAAGAAATAATCTATTTTTCCCACCCATCCCAATCACAAGAGCAGCATTCATCCCGCAATCAAAGATCGGCTCATCAATTCACCTGACAAGAACACTGAGATGCAACTCTACATCTAATCCAACCTGCAGCTAGTTCAGCAATCCAAACCACAATACGTTCCAATGACGTCCAACAAAGAACAGCTCCAGTCGGAGACCAAAGGAGAAACCAAGGTTTTAAGTGCCCGTCGGCACGGACAGTATCCACCGTGCCGTACCGTGCCAACAAGATACCGACACGATACAAACTCCGTGCCGATAACACAGCTTAAAACCCTCTATTCTTTAAATTAGTAAGTAATTTCCTCAATAAAGTTCAAAAGATGTGATAAAAAGAAATAATAAATAGTTAGAATATTTTGTTGCTAAAGAAAATAAATATTTCATGCAATTATGTGTTGGCACACAAGAAATTTTTTGACCGGTACGCATCGGCACGGCTCGGCACGCACCGTGCCGTACCGTGCCGACAAGTTTCCGGCACGACCCCGTGCCACGGCACTTAAATCCTTGGGAGAAACCAGCAAGAAACTAAAAAACTAGGGCTCATCGATTCTCATTATAAGACACTAAAATCCAAACCTAGATGCGATCAAAGCTGGATCGAGAAGTATGAAACCCCAGATAGTCCTATATATGAAATATAATATGGGTAAAACTCTTAATCTAGCAATAGCATTTTGAGTAGTGACTAAGCACAAGAGGTTAAGAGAGTTAAACGTGCTAGGACTAGAGTAGTTCTAAGATGGGTGACCTCATGGAAAATGGGGCGTTGGTATCAAAACCAATTACCAGTCGGAAATGCGAGATGACTCTCGACTGAGCCAGGTTATACAGCAGGGAAAGCGAGGCTCTCATGCTGATGACTATTGTGGATAGAGCGCGGCTCTCCTATAAGGTTGGTTAAGACCAAGGATTTAAGTGCCGTGGCACGGGATCGTGCCGGAAACTTGCGGGCACGGTACGGCACGGTGCGTGCCGAGCCGTACCGATGCGTGCCGGTCAAAAAAATTCTTGTGTGCCGACACATAATATCGTGAAATATTTATTTTTTTTAGCAACAAAATATTCTAACTATTTATTATGCCTTTTTATCACATCTTTTGAACTTTATTCTGGAAATTACTCACTAATTTAAAGAATAGAGGGTTTTGAACTGTGCCATCGGCACGGGGTCTGTATCGTACCGGTAACTTGTTGGCACGGTACGGCACGGTAGATACGGCCCGTGCCGACGGGCACTTAAAACCTTGGTTAAGACTAGCAAGACGAGTCTTACATCGCCTGATATTTGTGAGTTTGAACCTGACGAGTACGTCGGGGCTTAAATGGGGTGCGGATAGAGCGCGGTTCTCCTATAAGGTCGATTAAGACTAGCAAGACGAGTCTCACATCGCCTTATACTTGTGAGTTTGAACCTGACGAGTACGTCGGGGCTTAAATGGGGAATAAAATGTGAGACCCCAGATAGTCTTATATACGTGATATAATTAAACTCTATACTAAAGTTGGAACCAAATGTCGTTCCTTCTCGAGCCACGTGGCTTTTTTTTATATGGATTTTCTCTCTCTCCCTCACTTGTTCTCTTTCCCTTACATGGACTCACATGGGCTATGTTTAAGGGGCATGCAGTGCCTCTTTTGCACCTTCTCTCTACAATTAAAAATCTAATCTCTTCCCTCTCTCTCTATTGTATTTTCTAACCGAACACACACACACAACAATTATTTTTCGCTTATTTAATTTCACCTACAGTGGTTTGCTAATTATTTTACGCTGCTTCAACTTTGCTGGCCTGCTTAAATTTTTTCATACTACATAGAATATTTCTTGTCCTTTTGCTTTCTTTCTCATCATTCCGATACATGCATCATCTCCAACTTTTTCTATATATAGCAATATTATTTAACATCAAACACAAGGTGCATGAAACAAAATATTTCATAGTACATAGAATATTCCTTGTCCTTTTGCTTTCTTTCTTATCATTAGAATGCATGCATCCTCCCCAACTTTTTTCTATATATAATACTGTTACTTACCATCAAACACAGGGTGCATGAATGTTTAGTTTTGTCTCTACCTATTTGTCTTTCAACATCAACCATTATATAGAATATTCTCCAACTTGCTATATATATACACTTACAACTTTTACAAGAGTTATTGGGGCCCATTTACTTTACGAAGGAGGGGTAATTTTCTTTGGCTCTATCTATAGATCCGGCCAGCCATATCCATATATTTTTTTCTAGAATAATTTGGGATACATATCTTCTACTTTCGTAAGGTGAGATAGAACTTTGTTGATGTATACTCTCATAGTGTACTTCTTTATTGTATAAAAATACATTAATTACTATTTTAGTCTAAACAAATATGTTTCTTTCTATACTAGAACGATAAACTTACATAAATAAAAAATTTAAATGTGTAACTAATTAATTATATATATTTTTTTCCTTCTTGCATGACTTGCTTAATTAAAATTAATTAATTATCGGTTATCAAATTTTTTTGTTGAATTTTCTGGATTTAATCTTTCTTAAAGTCGTACCGCCATTAAGTAACGTCGCCTGTTTTATTCAATCTGAAGTTTTAGTTACTATTAATATAGTTACGCGATTTGAACATTGCTGGTTTACTTAAATTCCAGGTTTTCTCATGGATTTTTTTGCCGGTGTGCTCTTGATTTGGTGAAGGTATAAAAAATTCATCAAAAAAATTGCGTTGCGTCATTATAGTTAAGAACTGGTTATAAATTAATGTTTTGTCTATTAAATAAAAAATTTATTGACTTGCATTATTTTGTCAAGCAACAATAGTGATTTGCCTATTGAAACATCTGCTGTAGCGAAAAAACCACGTTTGTAAGTATTAATATTTTTAAAATATTTTTTTTATTCTTATTCCACCATATATATATATATATATACAGAGAGAGAGAGAGAGAGAGAGAGAGAGAGAGAGAGAGAGAGAGAGAGAGAGAGAGAGTTGAGCTCCTATGCTTTTAAAAGTATCAAGCCATTGGTGCTTGTAAGTTTTCGGGCCTTGGATTAAAGGATGTACGGTTAGGATGATGTGGGCCCCTAGAGTTGAGTGGGTGGTTTGGTTGAATAGTATAATTTAACGGATAAAAATGATCAAAGGCAGAGGTCTAACGGTAAAAAATTTACAAGCACCAAGTGCTTGGTGCTTTTACAAGCACCATAGCTGGACTCATATATATATATATATATATATAGAGAGAGAGAGAGAGAGAGAGAGAGAGTTGAGCTAGAATACTCTCAAAAGCACCAAGAGGGTGGTGTTTTTGAGTTTTTAGCCTTTAGATAGAAAGGTGTAGGGTTGAGATGATGGTGGTAGGTGGTGGTAGGTGGAATAGTGTTTGATCCAACGGGTATTAGTAAACAAGAAGTAAATCCAAGGGCTAGAAACTCAAAAGCACTAAGGGGTTGGTGCTTTTGAGAGTATTTTAGCTCAATTATATATATATATATATATATATATATATATATATATATATATATATATATATATATATATATATATATATATATATATATATGAGATATTGTTCATACTTACGTAGCTCAAAGACTTGAGAAGGACCAAGCACCCACAAGAAATCAAGTGGAACCGATAGACTATGATCTAAGAACTGTTTTATTAATTATATTTGCATTATCAAAGACATTATATCGTATTAGATAATCTATATTATATATTTAGTTATTTTACATTATGTGAATGTTATGTGTATCTGTAAGTTTCGTAATAAATAAATATAATAAAAGTCTTAGCTCTTAATGTTACGATTTACGAACTCCTGCAGCGAAGCGCGGGTCATTACACTAGTATGACTAAAACTCTTAACCAGACTAGCATTTGGGGCGATGTCTAAAATTAAGAAATAAAGAGGTTAAAAGAGTTAAGCAAGCTAGAACTAGAGTAGATCTAAAATGGATGACCCTCTAAAAAATGGGGCATCACAAGAAGCACCGAGAATCCACGGCTCATTGATTCGCACGAAAAGAACGCCAGAGTTCAAATCTAGATGCGATCGAAGCAGCTGTTACTACATCAATCCAAATCAACCATTCCCATACAAACAAGACCTCTGATAAGATATCGAGAAAGAAATCAACAGGAAGAAAGAATCTAGGGTTTATGGAGCTCGAAAAGGAGAGGGAAAGGGATCGCACCCGGGATTGGGGGAGGCCGGAGGGGCAGGAGAGGAGGAGCTTGAAGGAGGTGCCTTCGTCCCCGGCGCCGCCGCTGCTAATGGAGATCGTCGTCATCGTCGGCGATGGGAGGAGAGGGGAGAGGAGGTGGGGGAGAGGGCGGAGGTAGGAGACGACCCTCGCCATTGAGATTTTAATCGCGTTGGAGAACTTTTTAAGAAGCAGCTTCGCGGGCGCAGCTGGGAATCGACGTCCCCCCCGCGGGCCGCGGCCCCACCTCCTTCGTTACTAGGGGTGTAAACTGTTGGAACAAAATTCCGCACATAAATCTGATTGTGATTTAAATCTAACTAAATCTTATTATAAAAATAAATAAATCAACTTACCGATGATTGCTAAATTCCCAAATAATTGTAGATAAAAGAAATTCAATATAATAAGCTCCTAAGCGTCTTTGCAGATCGCCAAGACGTATTTCCTTACGTGCAGGATTAGCGAGAACAACACCCCAAAATACGACCTAATTCCCCTTCATGAAGCACGATCGTGAAGGAAGTTAAGACACTTTCAACACCCGACGATAAAGATATGAAATAAAATAAAATAGAACTTAAAGAATAATCATTTCCTCTCTTGCAGTGTTCATGTCTACTTTGAACAGTGCAAAGCATACATACATATAGAGGTTAAAAGTTTGTAACAGTAGATTCACCAACGTTCAAATCCAATAATTATTCTCAATAATTAGTGGAACGGTCAATACACCAATTAATCAGCGCACCAATTAATGTGACCACACACCAATTGATCATGGCACCAATTAATGTGACCGTTTCTCTAAATTAATAATTAAAATAATAAATATTAAATAAATTAAATTTTGGATTTTCTCCAACAATCCCCCACAAAATTCAAAATCTCAAAATAAAAATTAAACTCGAAAAACAAAATAAATGAATAGATCACCGGGTGTTTATACTATGCAATCGGTAAGGTGTCTTTAAGAGACTTAACCTCACTTAGTGTAAATAGTTTCCATCAGAAGGAATCGGAGTGAACCAGGTCTTGAACTACGTTCCTTTGGCCCTGACTTCAACTACCACACACACAGTACAGAAATCTCCGTCGCGGGTCTGTGCGTTAATGGCCATGCACAATATCTTGATTTTTCATAAGAGCTTCTATGTATAGCCCATTCACATAGCCGCGGCCACATACGGATACTCTTATATAGGTGGTTTCCTCCAGGGATGTGTGTAGAGTCACATCTCGCGAAAATTATCGCCTTGGATCCCATTAAGAGCTCTCAGCTCAACCTAATCCACTACACAGAGCACTACTCACCATAGGAATGGGATTGGAGCTAAAGCTCCTTTATGAAATTTGTAGGAAGTGCTCTTGGCCAACCTGACAGCTTGTTTTTACCATATTGAACCTTCTTCAAGGGATCGCCTATCACAAAGGTTGGGTTCCCACTGCAGGAAGGCCCTTTACGGGCAAATCCACATCCCTCTCGATGACTCCAGGATCTTAGTCCTATTCAGGTCTTTCGTCAAGTAATCTGCAATATTCTGGTCAGATCTGATAAAACTCAAATAATAATATCATGAGAAATAAGTCATCTAACATACTTCATTTACAATTTAATGTCTCAAAATAATTTGCCGGTCAATCTTAGAATTTATAAAATTCTTTTTCAAGATGAACACTTAGGATAAAATCACGAGAGTAATTATAATATCAAAAGTTATGAAACCGATAAAAAAGTGCCCCCACAATTTATGAGATATACTAAAATTTAAAATCATGATATTAATCATGTGTCCAATAGGGTTCTGTTCAACAACAAATAGATGTCAAAATAATTTTAAAGGGTAATCACACTATTATTTGATGCTGCAAACAAAGTATATAAATAATACTGAAGCAATAATATAAATGTTTAAAACTTGGTTTGCTACTTCGAATCAGTGGCAATAAGAAGTTAAGCAGACCAGTTGTGGATTCGAATCGATAAACAACAAAAAAATTTACTGTAACAACAACTCAAAAATCATACACAGTACTGTAGCAACAACTCAAAAAATTATACACAGTAAAACTAACTTTACTGTAGCCTCTTTTTTTTTAAACCATACAATGTAATGCTACAGTAATAATATATTTATAAATTAAACTTTAAGAAGAGCAATACACTTAAAAGATAATTTACTATAGCAAACACTTTTACCTCTTTAAGTGTATATACTGTAGCTTTTTCAAATCTGTAAAAAGTTTGATGAAAGCTCACAAATAATTTTACTGTACTCAAAACAGTAATATATATGTATTTTAATAACAGTAAATAACAAATAAAAATTGCAAATAAACTATATGCAATTAAAATTTGAAAATGCTAATTCCAACTTAAATTAATTTTGTATGTCAATCATACAAACAAGTTATCAAATAAATTATAAACAATATGAACAACTATTATTTTTCGGATTAGCACTTGTTAGATTTTGATCACAATCAAACCGGGATTACGCCTTAGATTGTTGGAACAAAATTCCGCACATAAATCTGATTGTGATTTAAATCTAACTAAATCTTATTATAAAAATAAATAAATCAACTTACCGATGATCGCTAAATTCCCAAATAATTGTAGATAAAAGAAATTCAATATAATAAGCTCCGGAAGCGTGCTAGGCACTGCCCTAAGGCGTATTCCCGTCCTTACGTGCAGGATTAGCCGGGAACAACACCCCAAAATACGACCGGAATTCCCTTCAAGCACGATCGTGAAGGAAGTTGACGAAGACACTTTCAACACCCGATGATAAAAGATATCAAATAAAATAAAATAGAACTTAAAGAATAATCAATTCCTGTCTTGCAGTGTTCATGTCTACTTTGAACAGTGCAAAGCATACATACATATAGAGGTTAAAAGTTTGTAACAGTAGATTCACCAACGTTCAAATCCACTAATTATTCTCAATAATTAGTGGAACGGTCAATACACCAATTAATCAGCGCACCAATTAATGTGACCACACACCAATTGATCATGGCACCAATTAATGTGACCGTTTCTCTAAATTAATAATTAAAATAATAAATATTAAATAATTTAAATTTTGGATTTTCTCCAACATAAACGAGCTGGTGTTCGGCTCGCTTGCTCATTAAAGTATCGAGTCGAAAAATTCGGCTTGTATTCGAACACGATTTGACTCACAAGCCTCGAACAATAAATAAAAAAAATTAAATTAAATATATTAAAAAAATAATTTTATAAAATCTTATTCATTAGGCTTTAATCTAATAGTTAAAACTTTATATATAAATGAGTCTTTTTGTAATTAAGCTCGTATTTATATTTTTATTTTACTAAAAATTTAAATAATAAAAATATATATTATATATAATTATTTATTTATATATAAAAATATAAATTAAATAAATTATATAACTATAAAATATATGTATTCGAGCTGTTATCGAGCAGAACACGAGCGAGCTGACCCTAGCTCGTGTTCGGCTCGTTTATTAAACGAGCTGAAAAATTCATGTGACACCCCAATAGTCCCACATCGGATGGGAATGGAGTTGTCATTAGATTTATAAGAGAGTTAGACACTAGTAATAATAATTGGGCTTAAATATTTTGGGCCGGTGGTTGGGCCCAACGAGTTATTGTTGCTAGTGGGCTGGGTCGTTACATTTGGTATCAGAGCCGGTTCACCAGTTTGACGTGTGTAGCGAGTCCAGACGGGCTAGCGAGATGAGTCTCACATTGCTTGGTGATCACGCCCGGTGATCATGGGGTTACATTGCTTGGTGATCACGCCTGGTGATCATGGGGTGTGTGTGTGATTTGGACGAAGATGTCGGGCGCTTAGGGGGAGTTTGTGACACCCCAATAGTCCCACATCGAATGGGAATGGGATTGTCATTGGGTTTATAAGAGACTTAGACACTAGTAATAATAACTGGGCTTAAGTATTTTGGGCCGGTGGTTGGGCCCAACGAGTTATTGTTGCTAATGGGCCATTACAATTCAGCTCGTGTTCGGCTCATTTACTAAACGAGCGAGACGATCTCAAGCTCATTTCCAGTCGAACACGAGCTGGCTCGCGAACAGTGAGCTGGATTGCCACCCCTATTCGTTACCCATTATTAAACTTTTTTATTTTATTTTACGAACGAATAGAATTTACTCAATTATGGACCATCTTTAACTCAACAATTAAATCTTTTAAAATTTTAATGATACTATCTAATTTTCTAACTAATTTAATTTTTATAAATTAATGAACTTTTGACCTCAAAATTTAAATGCATCATTTATTTTTATAAATACTGAATGTAATTTTACAACTATAAATCTATTGAAATATATTATTAATTTAAATTTTAAAGTTAAAGTGTTGTTGATTAACTCAAAGCATATAAATTCAAAGGTTGAATAGTAAAATTAAAAATTTGAAATATTAGATAGCTGTTTCAAAATGGTTCATAGTTCAGGTAAGTTCGGTGCAGCTAGAGTTAAAACTAGCTATCTTCAAATTGGAAAAACACATTTTTATAACTCTAATAATGGTTCCTGAGTTACCGATCGTCTCTAGCACAAGTGGCAAAAGGGCTTGATAGTTGGTATACGAGACACAAATTCGAATTCTAGTTGATTCACATTTCCAACTAAGTTTATTTCTAAATGAAATAAACGAAGCGGATAGCATGCTATCTTTCTCTTAAAAAAATAAAAATAAAAATAAAGGTTCCTGAGTTGCAAATGATGAAGATTAAAAAGTTATTTATAATTATTTGGCTTTTCAGTGGCTACATCTTGCTCTTTTAGGTGATATTATAAGTTATAATATAAAGCAATAAAGCTTGATTTGTTAACATAACCCACATCAACGAGATAATAATTTTCAAGGGAAACTGTAAAATTATCATCTAAGACATTTTGTAATATCCTCGCATCTGATGCTGAATTCTCCCAACCGGCTCTTACATAAATAAAATGAAGATTAAAATCACATATAGTCATCACATTTTTGTGATAATTTTTGCTTTCGATTATAATATAGTTCTTATAAGCTCGTTACAATTGATACTGGAATTCGAGTCTCGTTAATAGTATTGATATAATCCTGCTATAGAAAAAATAATAACTTTAATTGCAAAATTTAAAAATTTATGTTGGAGAAAATCCAAATTTTTATTTATTATTTTATTTTATTATTAATTTTAATTAGAGGAACGGCCCGCTTCAATTGCAGCCGTTTCATTCCTTGGAAGCTTAATGCCTCAATTGCAGCAGCTCCGTGCATTGGGATCCAACACTCCACTAATTATACAATATTACAATTGAGAGAACGCCAAACGCCAACGTGGCGTTTGGGAGAGGCCTCTAATCCACGTGGCGTTTGGAGGCGACCCTCTCTCTCTCTCGCCCGCTCTCTTTCTCTCCCAAAAAATCACCGCTCTCTCTCTCTTTTCGGTTTGCCGGAGAGAGAGAAGAGAGAGAGAAGGTGTCGGGAGGGGGAGAGAGAGAGAGAGAGAGAGAGAGAGAGCAGATCCCTCCCCCGTCTCCTCTCTCACCCCCTCTTTCTCTCCCCCTCTTTCCCCCTCTTTTCCCCCTTCTCTCTCTGCCCTCCACCCCTCCGTCTCTCTCTCCAGCGCAGGCGATGGCGACGAGAGGCGGAGGCGCGGGCGTGTGGGCACGGCGGGCGCGGGGCGCGGCGCGGCGGGCGGCGGCGGGGAGCAGCGGCGGGCGCGATGGGAAAGCGGAGACGCGGCGGCAAAGAATGAGACGGAGGCGCGGGTGGGGACGGCGATACTATCTCGTCGTTGAAGCGGAGGGCGCCACGTGTCGGCGGGTGATACGGCGGCCTCGGGTGTGCGAGCGGCAACGGGCTGCGCGGCGAATAAGGCGCGGTGCGGCGGCGCGATATATATATATTTATTATATATAGTATTTTATTTGTATATATAGATATATTATTATATAATAATTTATTATATAATTTACTATTTCTTTATATATATAAAAAATTTATTTATAAATATATATTTATTTATTATATATATTATTTGTTTTATAGAGGCTCGCGCGAGCGTACGGGGAGTGGGCGGCGGGCGCGGCGCGGACGTGCGGATGAGCGCGACTTCGCCATGGACCCCCGGCCGCGACACTCCTCCTCGCCCCCCACCACTTGCCCGCCTTGCCCGCCCCCGCGCCTCGCCCTTCACCAACTCTTCATCGGTCTTTTTCTTCTTTTTTTTTTTGGTTTTGTAACGAACCGAACTTTAACCAAATTGGCTAAAGTGCGCGAACGAATAATTAGACAAGTTCCAATTACCATTCCAAATATCTTGGAAGGGTTAAAAGAGGGTTTAGAAGAGTTAAAAAAATTTTGGCGTTGTTCGGCGCGAATTAGAGTCGAAACGACGTGGAAAGCAGAAGTCTAGAGCAATTGTACCGGTACAAGTATGGTTGCTGTACCGGTATAGCAACTTTTACCGAGATAAGGGAGCTCTCGGGTTTGAAAATTTTATGGCCCATACCGGTACAAGCCCGATCCCATACCGGTACAAGTGCTGCGAAAAATCTGAGGCAGCTCTCGGGTTTGCCTCTGGAGTGTCCCATACCGGTACAAACAGGTCTGGCAGCAACTTTTGGACTGCTTCGCAAATAAGAGAGTTGGGGGCTCAGGTTGCAATTGTAGCAACACAATACACTCCCAAACACCCCTCCCTATCTTCTTTTCATAGCCACACTCTCTCTCACTCATTTCTCTCTTTCTCTCTCTAGAAAACATTTCCTAGAGCTTGGAGGAGTTGGAGAAGGAGCTTGGAGGAGGTGATCTTGATGGCTTTGGAGCTTGGAGAAGACCTAGAAGCTCTCCTACAAGGTGGATCTTGGGAAAGCTTTGAGCAAAGGTAGATTTTCATGAAACCTAAGCTAGGGTTTGGGTTTTATTCCTAGAAAGTAAGGTTTTGGAGCTTCTCTTCGAAATAGAGAACTAGTAGAGGCTTGAGCTCCATGAAAATCCATGGAAGCTCAAGGTGCTCTCATGGTGGATCATTAGGGTATCAATGCATGCCCTAAAAAAGAGTTTAAATGGTCTTAGATGAGTTTCTAGAAAATCCACAAGCTCATTTTTGCTTGTTTAAGAGATCAAAACCTAGGGTTTCACATAGGGCTTGGTATAGCACCCAAATTTGGGGCTTTTGACTATAGAGATTCTAAGGTCAAATTGACCTTGTAGAAATCTAATTGGGAGTATCCCCAACGCGTGGGACAACTCCGTTTAATTAAACGAAAAGCCTATTTATGGGTTACTATGTAAATTGGCCTGATTTGGTCAATTTTTAACGTAACAGGTTTTCGAGTAGGCACCGGTTGGTCGCGAAACTTGTTGGGCGACTCCAAAAAAATATTTTAAGGTGGGTGGTGCATTCCAAAGACATCGAACTTCTCTTTATGTCTAAGTGTCATGTTTGAACATACTATATACCTTGAGCATAATGCATAGTAGGGTTAATTGTGAGTTTCTTGCTTTTGTGAGTTCAAATGTATGAGAATGATTGTATAATATTGTATTGGTAAAGAACAAAGAACCCTAGGTATGCATGACAAAGAACCTAGTGAACTAGTATGACATTGGACATGTGCTTAGAGAACAATTATGGCAATGATGAGTCTAGAACACTTAGACAAGTGTGGCATCAAAGAACAAGAACATGAACAAGTAGATTACTTGGCATTAGTATAATTGAGAGAGTGACATTATGACATTCCACCTTAGAGTTAAGGGTCACATGAACATAAGTCTCCTTGAAGTCAAGAAATGGATTGTGAATTGGAATCCTTAAAGTTAAGGATTGATCGTACTCACCATGTTAGTCCTTGCTCGAGGCGCGGTAGCTCCCCCTCGGGCGATGTGCTCCGGAGTTGTCATCACTGGGTCGTAGTGGTATATCCTCCCCAGAGGACGGTCCTGTCGGGTCGTAGTGGTGTATCCTCCCCGACAATAGGGATTTGAGTTTGGTTGAGTCTTGTTGAGGGCGAACCCACGGGTTAGCCAAGAGATTGGGTATTGGACTTATGATCTTGCATGTTTTATTTTGAACATATTATCGTTTACTTTCAAGCGTACTAGTTGCATTTGTTAGTTGGTTATTATCTTACCTTTCTTTCTATTACGCTTGAATTAGACCTAGTGGGAAAGTCGGCGTGATTGGTTGCCAGACACTGGGAACTTTGTTGTAGTTCTCACCCCACTATTTCCACGGGGCGGGACCTAGCGAGCGTGAGGACCGCGGTAAGGGCATCGAGCCCTAGGTAGAGACCGCCTGAGTACTTACTCTTCCTTATAGTTGCATTCCCCTTTTATATCATCTTGTATTTTGATGACTATAGATGTTAAAGAATGATGTAAAAGATATTTTTGTGAATGTAATACAAGTTCTATATTGGGGTTATTGAGATGTAAAAAGAAATGATGCAATGTTGTAAAGACTTGAAGTTAATTAAAGTATGATGCTTGTATATGATTGCAATTAATCATAGTACTTGTATGTTTAGTATAGTATTTCACTTTGGCTTTGGCTTGCCCTCGTGCAAGATGTTATGTATGCTTCCGCATGTGTAAAAATTTTATACTCTATCTGTAATTGTTGAGCCTTGGGCGGACAGGGGAAGCTTTGTCCGTTCGGCTTCTGTTTGACGCGCTCGAACCGGCCAAATGGATCGGGCTCGGGGCGTGACAGGTTTGATTACAAAAAAAATAAAACACCTATTCATCGGTCGCTTAGGGGCTGTTTGGTTCTCTGTAAAAGTGCTCCGAAAAAAAAAATTTCGGCTGAAAACCCTTTTTCAGATGTTTCGTTATCTGTAAAATTTTTTTTTTGGAAAACCCATTTTACATATTCTCGAAAAAAGCTGTATTTTCGTTTTCTGCTCGCCATCCGCGGAAAACGAAAAAGGAAGGCTTCAAAACCGCGGCTCAGCTTATTTGAGCATGCGCGGTCCACGAGGCAAGGATGCTTCGTGGACCGCGTGAGAGAGTCTATGGTGGACCCCGTGGACTCTCTCCCACTCTTTTATATATATATATATATATATATATATATATATATATATATATATATATATATATATATATATATATTATTTAAATATATATTATTTATAAAATACATAATAATTTATTTTATAGTATTAAATATATACTATTATATATTATATTCCATACTTAATTAATGTATAATATAATATATATTTTTTTATAAATATAAATTATAATACTAATATATATATGTAATATGATAATTATTATATATCAATAATTATTATATATAGATATGTAGATAATATATATAATATATATAATAAGAATATATATAAAATCCTACAAAATCCTATAAAATCCTATAAAATCTTACAAAATCTTTCTCTCTCCTATGTTTCTCTTTCTTTCCCTTCCCGAAGCATCTCTCTCCATCTCTCTCTATCTTATATAAAATTCTATAAAATTTTACAAAATCTTTCTCTCTCTCTCCTTCTCTCTCCTATGTTTCTCTCTCTCTTTCCCTTCCCGAAGCATTTCTCTCCCTCTCTCTCTATCTTATACACAAAATTCATAAAATCTTATAAAATCTTCTCCAATCCTTCGTCTTATTCTCCCCCACTCTCTTCCTTACCCTCCCCCACTCTCTCTCTCTTTGTTACAAAATTCTATAAACTCATTTTTTTCTTAATATAAAATCTATATTTAAATACTTAATATTTTAAAATTAAAATTTATATTTAATACAAATAACTTAAACTATTTAAGAATGATTTATATATTTTAAATTTTTATACTAAAAAAATAAAAAAAATTAAAGTAGACTTAAAAAAATTATAAATCTTTTTCTTCAATATAAAAAGAGAAAATTAAATTGAATTTAAAAAAAAAACTTCAACTGCACCTCTCCCTCTTTCTCTCCCTCTATTTCTCTCTTTCTCTCTCTATAAAATTTATACCATACCAGCAACAAATCTATGAGAGATCTTTGAATTTCTCTTCCTCTCTCTATTTCTCTCTTTCTCTCTCTACAAAAGTCATGTCATATCCAACCAACAAATCTCTGATCAGAGATCTTTGGATCTCTCTCTCTTTCTCTCTCTCTATTTCTTTCTTTCTCTCTCTATAAAATTCATGTCATCCAACCAACAAATCTCCGAGAGTTCTCTCTTTCTCTCTCTTCTTCTCTTCCTATTTCTTTCTTTCTCTCTCTACAAAATTCATCTCATCCAACCAACAAATTTCTGCAAATCTGTGAAGACCGAAATTTTGCCTGTGCCATTTGACTCTCTGTTGACGATGTTTATGTGTGTAATTTAATTACATAAGCACTGGTCAAGTTTCAGGAGAAAATGAGCTAAAACGGAAAAGTTACGTGACCCGGAAGTTTGATTTAAAGTGAATAGTAACTTCAGTTTTCCGGATGAGCCGGGAATAGAGGTTAGGTTCGGGTACGTGTTGGATTCCAAATATAGGCTTCCAATAGCTCGTTTCGAACGGCTCAGATATACTAGAACCGTTGGCACTGACGGATTCCTGATCCGATTCGCGGTTGTCGAGAAAAAGGAGTTTGATTGATTTTACACATATAATTAGATAATTGGAGGTTTTGGAGAAAGAATAGGAGAATGGGTACTTCGCGAATCCGAAACCAAATCGAACGAAGTAAGATGCTAGATTCGATGTTCGCGACGTGCTGATCGCGCTGACGCGATCCGATCGGAAATCCGACGGACGGATCTCCGGGAATTACAAGATGATCGCTAAGGGGTCGATGTGTAATAATCGAATTGTTGGAGAGAGGATGGATTTATCGTGAATCCGTGACCGATCGAGGCAAACCAAAATCGTGGGTTTGATGTCTTCGATGTGCTGATCGCACTGGTGCGATCCGTTCACAAATCGGAGCGACGGATCTACGGAAATTGCACGTTGATCGAGACGAGGTCGTTGCGGACAAATCGGTATTTTCGCAAAAGAGCTTATATTTTATGCGCCGAATTGCGAGGTTTTGAATGTAGATGGGCATACGCGCGAGATTCATCTATTGGTAGGGACTAGAGTGCAAATGGATGGCTGTGAAGGGCTAAAATGCAATTTGGCCACATGTATATAAAGGTTAGTTTTAGGGTTTCATGGAGAAACCCTAAATCATGGCCTCTTCATCTCCCTCCATCACCCCAAACCGCCTCCATCTCCTCCCTGCCATCTCGTGCGCGCGCCCCCGGCCGCCGGCAGGCAACTCCGGCCGCCGGAAAGGCCAGCCCAACCTCCCTCTTCTCTCTCTCTCCCTCCAACTTGCTCCCTCCTTGGCCGTATAACCCGAGAAGCCCCATCACCCTCAGGTAAGCGATCCATGGCCGAGATCCGTCGCCGGCGTGATTCCCCGGCCGTCCCCGTGTTCCGCCGGCGCCGCCCTTGCTGGCCGCCGCCGAAGCTGCTGGCCGTCCGGTGCACCCGCCGAGCCGGGCCAACCCGCACGTGGCCGCGGCCGCTCGGAACCGGCCGCGTTGCCAACCTCTCGACCCTCGGCGAGCCCCACCGCCGGTCGGAGCCGCCCTTGCCGCCGGAGCGCGCCGCTGCCGCTCCGCCGTCCGCCGCCGCCCGCCCCGCCCGCCCCCGGCCCGCGGCCTCTCCGCGCGCGGTCGCCGCCTCCCTTCTCCTCCTCCAACCTCCGACGGTCACTCGCCGTCGCTCGGAGCTCCTCCAGCCATTCCCGCAACCGCCGCCGCCGCGCTCGGCCTCTGCGGCCGCCCGGACATGGTGCGGGTCAAGATGGAGCCCGTATGGGCTCCGGCGCCGCCGTCGCCCACCGTCGGGAGCACCACCCTTCCTCGGCCTTCCGCGTGCGGCCGCAACCGTCCGGACTGCGCCGCCGCCGCCGTGGCCGCGCTGGAGCTCGGGCAGGAGCCTCTGCTCGGGCTCGGGATCTTCCCGCGCCGCCGCCGCCTCCGCCGCCGGTCGGCGTGAGCACTGCTCCGCCTAGCCGGCCGCACCCATCCACCGTCGGCGCCCCCGTCGCCGGAGCTCCCCCGGCCGGATCCGAGATGACTCCTCGGGTTGGGGGACTAGGGCATCAAGGTCCGCCGTCGTCGCCGCCTTCCGCCGCCTGCGACGCAAGCCCCGACAACCCGGGACCCTACTGGAACCTCCCCTGGCCGCCGTGCCCGCCGTCCCGCCGCCGCCGGCGTGCCGTGGTCCACCCTGCTCCGGTAAGTGTTAGAAGTAGGGCTTTATTGTTGTGGTTCACTGTTCCAAGCTACCCGGGCCTTCCCGATCCTAACGGAAGGGAGCACGGTGATCAGGACACCTCGCTGATCACCGTGCTCACTTTATTTTCTGTCGGAGAAGCTCCGCTTCGCTGATCTGGCGATGTCGGTCATTTTTCGAGCCATTTTGGTCATTGTCTCGCTTGCGCGCGCGCTGTTCGAGACCCGAGGTCGTTCGGTGCCTCCGGAGGAGCATGGTGATCGTCATCGTCGCTGACGATCACAGCGCTCACCTTAGTTAGGGTCAACAAGCCCCTGGTTTGTGAGAAAAAGCATGTTTTTCGAACAGTGCGCGCAGTTCGCTGAATTTCGGGTTGCTCCCGCGCCCTCTAAAGTGTCCAGAAGTGCTCCGAAGGGTGAGCACGGCCTCCGGCACGCCGAAACCTATCAGCTAGTGTCTCGGTTGGTCTGATTGACCTCCGGTTTGCATAGTCGGGTCATAAAAGCCCCAAAATCACATGAAATAATGTGATTTTGGATTATCGGGAGGGCTTTTATGCAATTGTGTTTATCGTGGCTGCTGTGGACAGCAAGTGTGAGTTGTGGGTAACCTATGGACTGATTGTCCAAGGTCCCAAGCCCTCGTGGAGACCGGAAAGTGATTTCCGGCGCGTTTCTTGGCGAAATCCGTCGACGGAACGCGGGTTCGGTTCGGAATTATTCCGATAGTACTTTGTGAGTTATTGTAGTGTCGCTGAGCCTTGTTGGCTGATCACTCGCGTCATTTCGAGGGTTTAGAAATGACGGGTGAGCGACGGTAGGTTCCGGCGTCGAAATAGACACTTCCGGGAACCCGTATTCGTATAATTATCCGACGATAATTGTATTGTAGTGTTACTTTATGTTTGCTGCCAAAACATCTGAATAAGAGTGTTTGGGGTAGCGGGTGACTCTTGATATGAGTCGTTGCGTTCCGGGACAGTTCGTGGGTCCCGGCGGAGTCCCGGTGAGGTTTACGGGACTTCCGGCTCAGTACGGCAATTGGTTTTGGGAAACCGATTCCCGTGTGTTTAATTATGGAGTTATGTGTTCGGTGTTTAGTATTTGTGGGTTAGACACTAACCTGGTGGACCTTCTTAGGTCCGGTCGATACTTCTTCCTCAGACGAGAGTCAGACGCCGTGTTTGTACAGGTGGGTACTTCGATCCGACGTCCGTACAGTGGTACACGCTGGTGACGTTCCTTCCACCCTTACTGTTTATATCGTTTATCCTAGATATATCTTGCACACATTTGTTACGGTATTACTCTACTCGGTGTTTTCATGTTTAGTATCATGTGTAGGAGTAGAGTAGATTACTTCTTGTCGACTATGACATACGCGGACTGTTCGGTCGGTTACTTCAGTGTACTCAGTGACCTAGTTGACCTGGTTGGTCAGTTCTCGTGTTTCCTTCAGTAGTACTTGCATACAGTTGAGAGGATGTTGAGTAGTTCCATCCTAGTTGACCTGAGTGGTCAGTTCTTGTGTTTCCTTCAGTAGTACTTGCATACAGTTGAGAGGATGTTGAGTTGTTCCATCCTAGTTGACCTGGTTGGTCAGTTTCTTTCTCTACTCAGGACTTGGTTGGTCAGTTTCTTTCTCTACTCAGGACCTGGTTGGTCAGTTACTTTACATACTTTGAGACCTGGTTGGTCAGTCACTTTCTGTACTTGGGACCTATTTGGTCATCACACTCGACTTGGTACCGGTTGGTTCTTGGTTACTT
This sequence comes from Aechmea fasciata, assembly GCA_025177825.1. NCBI lineage: Eukaryota > Viridiplantae > Streptophyta > Magnoliopsida > Poales > Bromeliaceae > Aechmea > Aechmea fasciata. The sequence goes on along the minus strand of CM045923.1, from coordinate 2,071,539 downwards.
GACGACCCACGTGGTCGATGGGCCCTGAGGGGCGGGATTGTCGCTAGTTGCGATGGTTAATAATTGAGCATAATTGCATTAATCGCCGATACTCGTCGCACGTCACGAACACCAGCGGTCTGATCCACCGCAAGTGAGGGTGTTCTTTTCCGGAAAAGTGGTCGCAGAGGTTCGACCCGTGAGTCCTGGAGCTTTATGCTGGGGTTGGATGCATGGTAGAGTAGTGGGGGCATTGGCTTGAGGTCTGCGGTACTACTGACCAAGAGGGCTTCTGCATGAGGTCTGTAGTACAGATCAAGAGAGCATTGGTTCAGATTGGGTACTTTTGAGCTTCTATACCTGTTGACGCATACTTACAGCTGTTGTTTCATATCTCGTATATCTCTCCCGTTTATTTGTTTATCATAGCTCTTTGTACTACTATTATCTCCTCTTGTGTCTATCTCCGCGAGGTATCCGGGAGGGGAGACATGTTTACATGTTCTCACCCCTCGCCTTCTTTTTCAGGTGACATTGCAGGAGTTAGTGGGACAGCTGGTGAGGAGCGAGTGAAGTTCACGACATAGCTCCGTCCCTTTGTCGGTTATTCCTTTACCCTTCCTGTTTACTTTGTTTATGACTTAGACTTATAACCGGTTCATGTTCTCTACTTTTAAACTGGATGTTTGAAGTTATCATGTGATTTTGTGATTTAATATATGGCTTGGTTTATGAAAGAAAAGGTTTTCTACCCCTCGTGGTAGTGTTTTAAAAAGAAAAGGTTTCCGTGTGGGAAGTAGTTGTTTTTAAAAGGCTTTCCTTGTGGATTTTATAACTTAGCATTTCAAAATCAGTTTTCGAGTAGGAAACATTTCAAATGATAGATGTGGTTTTATGAATGAGTAAATGTGGATGAACCTGTGGTGAATGGTGAATGTGTATGGATGTAAGTTAATCTCTTTACATTTACACTTTGTTGTGGTTGTATGTTTGTAAGAGCACTCTCTGTACTTGTGCGATGCCGTGCAAATACAGGGGAGACTCTGTCCGTGTGAACAGTGGTCTCTCTGTATTTGTGGCAGGTCTGGTACGTCCTTGGGGGTCAGGGTTTATAAAAAAAAAAAAAATTCCGCTGTTTTTATACTCTAAGATGACCCGGGGCGTGACAAAATCGCCGAGAGTTCTCTCTTTCTCTCTCTTCTTCTCTCTCTATTTCTTTCTTTCTCTCTCTATACAAAATTCATCTCATCCAACCAACAAATTTCTGAGAGATCTTTGGATCTAGCAAATATACTCCCTCCAAAGCTCTATAAATAGCTCAGAGGAGGCGATCGGAGAGGGGGATCGTTCACGCCCTAGTTGCACATTACATTAAAACAAATAAAAAAAAAGAGTGAAGAAGAAGATGGGAGCCGTCGCCGCATCCCCCAAGTCCGTCATCGCCGCATCCTCGATGCTGTATTTTGACTACACTACTGTATATTTATCAAACTATTTATCCGCAGCGAAGCGCGGGGTTTTCACTAGTTAAGACATTAATTAGTGCATGCATTGGAACGTTGGGCTCCAACGTTCCATCCTTGCTTTATGCCTTTATATATACTTGCTTTATGTCTTTATTTTCTAACCTCTCCTGTAGCTCTATACAAGACTATGAACCATATACACATGAGGTGAAACTACAATAGTGAGAAGTATTTTTTTGAGACTTGTTATTTTTTCTTTCATTCTATTATTTTTTTCACCGAGTGTTGAAAAAAACTCCGTCAACCTCTTCCGCGATCGTGCTCGTAGGAGGAGGAGTTCCGGTCGTACCTTGAGGTGGTGTTTCCGGTTAATCCCGCACGTAAGGACGGGAATACGCCTTAGCGCAGTGTCTCGCACGCTTCCGGATCAATCAATATTTTTATTTGGATTTTAGCATTTATCTGTAAGTTTGATTTATTTATCGTTATCACAAATTTAGTTAGATTTTAAATCACAATCAGATTTATGTGCGGAATTTGTTCCAACAATTTATTTATCTACAATAGTTATTAAATTAAATCAAAATAAGTGAGAAATTTTTATTAACTTGAAATAAAGGTAAAATTTATTATTACATTTGATATTCAATGTAGTGATAGTCAATAGTCGTTAACTTAAATCACCTATAAATTGTGTAATTGACCATAATACTACCTAAAAATGACAGACTCATTATTTTACTACTATATTGAAAACGTTGTTGTGCGATACGATTATTTGCATTTAAATAAGAAAAATCAAAATATAGCTACTTGTTACTCCGCAGTCCCCAATCACATATTTCGTATCTAAAAGAAGTCTTTTATCTTTCAACTATTTAACTAGCATTTTGAGATCATGAGTTTCTATTTTGAACTCTTTTTTGTATTGTTTCTCATGGCCTTCAAGAAAATTTTGAATGCACACTGCATTGGTAAAAATAGATGTGTGATGTCTTCCTTTTGATGTTCCCACTATTTATCGTTGAAAGAACGAAGTTCATGAACTGATTCCTCCCCGTTTTTAATTTTCGAAAGAAGAAATGTTAACTCATTATCATCCATAATTTACAGTTGTGACAATGTCACGCCCCGGGTAGCATTATTCCCCGGGCGCGCCGACAGATCCGCCGTGTACAAGAAATTTTTCCTTGTACACGAAGCGTAACTGTACCTGTATAACATACAATACTACAAAAGTAGCATAGAGCTGAATTGTTAAAAATACAAACAGGTAGTAAAATAAGATCTATATACATACAAGTTCCCAAAATACAACTACTCGCTCCAGCGAGTTCACAAGTGTATGTACAAAAGAACAACCCAAAAAGTCACTACCTGCAGTAGAGGAAGACAGCTAACACAGCACCAGTCGGGAAGGGCTCTAACTCGCGACGCCCTTACCACGGTCCACCTCAGAGGGAGCAGCAGCCGACGCCGAAGGCCCTGCAACAAGGGTGGAGGAGAAGGGGCGTGAGAACTACTGTAAAAACAGGTAGTCCTCAGTGGGTGCCGCCCTAAACAACATCGGTCCACCCACTAAGTCTACAGGGTACACAGGAAAGTAGAAAGAGAAGTTGGAACCACTCTACAGCTATAAGTCACAACTCTGTAAGCTCGAACACTATCAACCAGTAGTACCAACCAAACCTGACCCAATTTCATCAGGGACTGTGAAACACCCGTCCCGCCTGTCGAAGCAACACTACAACTACCCCCAGGTAGCTAGCGGAGAGCAACCCACACGAGGGCGCAGCGACACCAACGCAAAAGCACAAAGCCAAACTCCGGAGCGGCACTCGTGGGCGCGAACCAACCGAGTATGCAAGCGTATCTCTGTCGAGCTCAATCTGGCGCTCACAGGCATAGTCAAGTAACTGTGTCTAACCACTAACACACCACGTGTCCCTGGCACACACACTGTCACCGAACGAACGGGCCCACCGTCGGCCCCGACGGTTCAGACAACTCTACGAACTAAGCTCGGCATCCACGGCGCGAGCGTCAAACAAACTACACTACTCGGAGTATCCGTCGCACTCCCCCGGCGACGATACGACACAACACGGCTCCTAGAGCTAAATCTGGTAGTGTAACATATGACGATCAGTCGTAGTTTTCTCCTAAGTCAAGTCCAAGTCCAAACATGTATAAATTACTACTTATAAACATGCTCCAAAATTCAGATTTTAACGTACTATAATTCCTGAATTCGAGCTAAGGATGTATCGATGAAATTAACTATACATGTTGACTACTTTAACTTAGGAGTAACCGATGAATGCCCACCTCGATAGCAATCCCTGGGCAGCAAGGGCGCCCTATATCCTACTCGATCTCTCCCGCTGATCCGCCAAGGTCCGAGAAATCCTGCTGCGAAGAAGAAAACCCAACGTCACAAAATTTCCAAAATCTGCCTGAAAACAGCGGCTTAGTAGAGCTTAATTCCGACTAAGCTAACCTTCTTCAATTTCAGCGAGTAAGGGCTCTGTAGCTTCGTCTCGAAGTCGTGAATCCAATGGCCCAAGATTCGTCGAATTCCGCCTCTCCTACGCAAAGTATGGGTCAAAACACCGACGGTCGACGCAGGGAAACTGCGAAACAGCATTGCAGGTTAGCTCTGTAAACAGCGGCTCAGTAAAACAGGCATTCGGCTGGGCTAACCTGCTCCAAAAATTGCAAACTTGGTCTCAGATTCTTCGTCTCGAAGTCACGGATCCAACGCCCCAGATTTCGTCGCGTTTCGATACTCCTACACAGAGTACTAGTCAAAATCCCGCGGGTCGACGCTGCAGATCATGACGAAAAAAAAAGGAAAACAGCAAAGGGAGTAATTCATGATTTCGAGTAAGCAAACCTTCTTCAAAAATTCCAAGTAAATGCTCTCTGGATTCCTCTCGTCGTCCCAGTTCCAACGAGTCAAGTCTCAGCGAAATCCGCCACTCCTACGTCGCGTACGGCCCGAAATATGGCGAGTCGACGTCGATTTCTGCAGCAGTCCGAACATAGCTCGAAAATCGTTGAAGTGGAAGCAATGGAGGTGTTCTAGATGGATCACTCACCTCTGGAAATCCCTGTAGAATCGCCGTAGTGTCGAGGATGGCGAAATCCCGAGCTCGCCTAGCTCCCTCGCAGCACCTTGGCGTCGGAGATGCACTCGAAAAGCTCCGCGGCGCGACGACGACGAAGTTTGCACTTCACCCGAGCTCTCCTCCACTTTCTTTGGTTGAGCTAGATGAAGAAGGAATGAAGGAGAAGAAAATGGAGCTGAAGAAGAAGTTGTGAAGACTCCTCTCTCTCTCTCCTAACGTGTTATGTAGCTGGGAGGTGTAGGTGATAAAAACAAAGTGGCAAAAGACTAATCTGCCCTCAGCCCACCTACTACGCTGTACCGGTACAAACGACCCCTTGTACCGGTATAAACAGGCAACCCGAGAGCAGTTCAGCGCGGCACTATACCGGTATATCTCTGGTGGCTATACCGGTATAGCCATCATTCTTGTACCGGCACAAACCAAGATTTGTACCGGTATAGCTCACTGAAAATCCACTATTTCGCAGATTTTCAGGATTCAAGCTGCTATCGCGTTCCCACAAGGCCCGTTTGGCGTCCCATTGGCGCCAATGCGCCCCGGACTTGTCCCGATGCTCGCCTGAGCCGTCGACAAGTTCCAGCAGAAAATCCAGGTCACTACAGACAATGTACAGAAGAGGATACAAGAAATAATAGTTATGATCTTCTAGCACTTGTTAATATTTCTAAATAGACCTTGGATAGAGTAGGAAGAAATATAACAATGTCTCCAACAACTAGTTTTTTGAATTTGAGTTCTCTAACGGCTAATTTTTTAAACTTTTCAGCTCTAACGGCTAATTGAGTGAAATTAAAAGTTTCTAATAGCTATTTTTCTAAATTTCAAAATCCACAATGACTAGTCTGATGATATAGATCTTTTTTGAATTTAGAGCTTCATATTTAAAAATATATCGTTAATGGTATGAATTTCAAAATTTGGAGCCATATAACACCTAATTTTTAAATTCTTATCTCTTTAATAGCTAGTTTTGTTTTGTCTAATTTAAATTCTCTAACAGCTAATATTTTAAAGTTATCAGAAAATTCTATAGTATTATGCAGAGTATATTCAAATAGCCTAAAAACTAAAATTATGAACTTTTTTTTTTAACCTAAACTGCTATTTATAAACTCCAGGGAGGTTTTTTTTACTGTGATTTTAAACAAGCCAAAATTTAAGTTTGTTGTTTTGTTTTCGGGGTATGCAGATTCTTGACGAATATATTTATAGTATTAAAATTTTAAAATAGAGCGGCAAGGATTCTACTAACTTTTTAAAATCAAATGGTAAGGATTCTAATTTTTTATTGATCATTTTATTTAATTAGACTAAAATGCAGATAATACTTTTCAATTTTTCGTATATAAGTACTTTATCCTCCTAGATAAAAAATTTATATTTGACCCTCTTCAAAAGATTAAAAATATTTTATTAAATTATAGTGTTAAAATAAATAGTAAAATAACCAAATATGTATCTATTTTATCATATTTTTTCTCCCCATGGGGATTAGGTGTATATATTTTTTTTTCCAAGCGGTTAAGTGCTAACAACCTAAGTTTTGAGGGACAGTAAGTGTATATTTTTTATTTATTTAATAAATTAATAGTGCAATAAGTAATATAATGAAGGAAAAATTGTGCATTTTAACCTTAAAATAGTAATAAAAAATAGATGAGTCATTAGATGGAAGAATGTACAATTTATTTATACTTAATTTTTTTTTTTTGTATGCAACTTGGATTTCTGTTTTGATTGTGGTTTTGATTCACAGCTTTTTGATATCGGTTTTGTGCAAAAACAGAACTAAATCCGACCCGTTAAAATCCCCACCACAAGCCGCATGCTCACCAGAAAAGCTAGGGTTTTTTTAGGAGCCCGCTGTATATATATATACACACGAAAAAAACCCCGACATCCTCGACGCCGCCTCTTCGCTCCTCCGCCTCCTCCCTCTCCCGCATCGTCGACTTCTCCGTTTTCGCATCGCCATGGGTATCTCTCTCTCTCTCTCTCTCTCTCCCCTTGCCCATCTCTCTCTCTCTCTCTCTCTCTCTCTCTCTCTCTCTCTCTCTTGATTCCTCTCACACCTCCTCCAATGGTGAATAGCGAGGATCAAGGTGCACGAGCTCCGGGGGAAGACGAAGGCGGATCTCCTCACGCAGTTGAAGGACCTCAAGGCCGAGCTCTCGCTCCTCCGCGTCGCCAAGGTCACCGGAGGCGCCCCCAACAAGCTCTCCAAGATGTAAGCTCCTCTCTCCCTCCCTATATGCATCGTTTCCTCTCTCTCTCTCTCTCTCTCTCTCTCTCTCTCTCTTTCTCTCATGGTGTTGCTTGGGTTTTGGGATTCAGCAAGGTGGTTAGGGTTTCGATCGCGAGGGTTTTGACGGTGATCTCGCAGAAGCAGAAGGCGGCGCTGAGGGAAGCCTACAAGAAGAAGAAGTACCAGCCGCTCGATCTCCGCCCCAAGAAGACCCACGCCATCCGCCACAAGCTCACCAAGCACCAGGTCATCCTATCCCCCTTTTTCTCTTCGATTCTTGTTCAAATTGTGTATTGTGGATGATAAGGCCTTTAGGTTTCGTTAATTACATGAGTACTCTTGTTGGATTTGGTTTGACCCTCTGTTATAGGTTAAAAGATGGACTTTTTCGTCGAAGCCATGGTTTGGTTATATGATGGATTTATGCATAAATCATACCTTTTTTTTTTTGTGTTTCTGCTTTTATGCATTACTTAGCACTTGGCTTTTATCTAAGAGGTTCGTAAGCTTTTGTCTTCGGTGGCAACCGTAGATGGTTATAAACACATATTCAAACAGGGTTTTCTAAGGGGCGTGGTATAAGCCGCTATTTTAGTAAGACAAATGAGGAGTTTTCGGTTGAGGGCCTGAGAAAGAAGAATTTGCGTATGATTTACAGAAACAAGTTGTATAGTAACTTAGTAAGTGGTTTTCGATTTAGGGTTATGGGGTTCCCTAGGGCCTTTTCGATATTTCAGATTGCTTCAGGCGTTAGCTATGTAAAAAGTTGTCTTACTGTTAAGACAGTTTATATATCAGTAGAACAGTTCTTCTACAGTGAATGACTAAGAGTAGGCGATTATAATTGTTTCCATGACATAAGGACACTAGCCAAGCTTTTGCCATTTTCTTTTAGACCTTTATTATCTGAAGGTAAAGAGATTGTGAAGATGAAAACATGTGTTTTTATCGTCCTCGCATATTAGTATATACCGTCACACATGAAGTTGGGTATTGTGTGTTGAACATTGCATTCAAGAGAAATTGATACTGGGGGTGAAATTTACTCTTCTTGTAATGCAGCAATTCACAAAGAAAACGTAATTAGAATTACTATTAAGGGCTTGTTGGACTTTACCATTGTTTTCAGTTGTAGTCACTTCTAGTAGAGAGTTTACGCAACAAACGAGTCTTGAAGGTTTTGCTTTAAGATGAAGAAGAAATAAGCTCTACTTCAGAACTTCTATTTTTTTTTTTTGCAAGAAGAAGCTGTTAGGAGGGTTGCAATATAAAGCTTCTTATATATAACATTACTTAATAGAACACTTAATTGAACACTTCATCAAACGACACTACAACCTATGGCGGGCTAAACGGGCTCGAAGTCATCATTAATGGTGTTCGTTTTGACCATTGGAGTCTTTCTTTTCCTTTATTTTCTTGGCACAAGTCTAGAAATTTGTAACATATAATTGCCTAATTTTCGTATACATGGGAAAGAAATGCTGGACACTTCTATACTTTAGCCTGATTATACTTAGCCACTGAACTTTGGAAAGTGAAAACTGCATGCATTTTTTAATTCATTTCAATCAGCCACCTGACTCCAAATTTTATTAGTTTCCCTTGATGCTTAGCAACTTACATAATGATCAAATAATTCCTATATTCATGTAAACATTCAAAAGAAAAGGGTAGATGCGAACTTTCGTGGGTCAAATGACTCTCATGACCTATAATTAGTTGGAATTTCGTGGAAATTGGGGCAGGTGGTTAATTGAAATGAATCAGAAGTTCATCTTTCTTTTTTTTTTTTTTTTGCTTAACTTATTTAAGTTTGGGTGACTAAGCGTAGCTGTGCAAAATTTCTGGGTGGTCTGGTATATATTTCCTTTGCCATTTACCAGGTGATCCATACCCTTAGCACTTGAGTTAGCTCTACTTAAGGTTATAAAGACCTTTAGCTGGAACCACCTTTATGACATTGATTGGAAACCTTTTCAGTTCACCAGTTCTGTAGTACCTGTTATAAGAATCAAAACTTTGACCAAACACAGCAGTGATGTGGTAAAACACTTCATAAAATTTTTACACAACTTCACAATATTTTTGGACGCGTTATAGATCCATATGTTGCTACCTGAATTCATGTTTCTTGCTTCCATCTCCAAGTAGTGTGTTAATTTTCTAAACATGTTCAAATTCTTCTTTTCCTAGCTTGTATTGTTTCTTGTTCCCTATAAAGGAGCCATTCTTTTTTACCCCTATTCTATAGTAGTCTTGTTTGACTATCAAATGCTATGAAAATGGAAATGAATACAAGAAGTTTAAAAGTTTAAGCTTATTCTTGAATATCGTAACTATGAAGCTGGAATTATTTTCAGGAATTATGTTCTTGAAATTTCTTTTCTCGAGCGACGTTGTTTACGAATTTTGTTTAGTTCTCTTTGTCGCTCTTTTATCATATGTAGATGATCGTAATCTTTCTTCTTTTCTAGAACCCACATGACATCATGTTTTTTTTCCTCATCGAACAGGAGTCGTTGAAAACAGAAAGGGAGAAGAAGAGAGAAAAGTACTTCCCGATGCGGAAATATGCAATCAAAGCCTAGATTAGAAACATGGAGTGAACTTTCTTGTCATCTTATTGGACGAATTTTTTTGTTTATTTTCTATCTTCGACTCTGCTGTTTTTCATGAATTTTGTCTTCCCAATGAGTGATTTGGTACGACGACGTTGTTTAATTTCCAGAATATCTGTAGTTATTTTTTGTAATCCGTCTTATTTCAGACATGTATCCGTTGGAATATAAAGCTTATCCTAGCTTTATACTGCAGCAAATGCTAGATTTCTTAATCTTCAAACATTTTGGTACTGCTCACGCATTACAACAGTGGAAATTCATTTTAGTCCCCGAACTTTGGACTTCTATATCCAAGGATTAAACTTTTTAATGTGATTTTTAATTTAGTTTATGAACTTCCCACAAAATTTTCTTGTATTTATCATCTTGAAGTAATAAATTTATTGGTTGTACCTAGTTCATATAGATGTTCACATGTTGTAAATATGATGACCCTTTCACCTTTCATCGTCTCCTCTCCTACTTGTGATGCTATAGTCTAACTTTTATATATTGATAGTAATTTTAAAATATAAGATTAAAAAGTAGTCAATAAATCTATGATATTCATGTGTACAGATGTACTAGTCTACCGTTAAAATAATCTGTACAAGTCTACCGTTAAAATGAAAAATTTGAGGACCAAAATAGAACAAGTCTACCGTTAAAATGAAAAATTTGAGGACCAAAATAGAACTTGGGAGAAAGTTTGGGAACTAGTAGAGCAAATTTATCTTACCAAAAATAAATAAATAAATAAAAAAATTTAAAAAAATTATGGGCTCCGTTTTTTAGAAAGAGAGTGAGAGAAAGGGGAAAGGGGGGGTGGTGATGGCCTGATGGGTGTACACACCAAGCGGCGACAAATTTTTGTCCTCTAGTCCCAATTTTCCTTGGAGGGATAATTGCATATATATCCCTCATGCGTCTGAAACAATTTTTATTTTCTATTTTAGTTTAGAAATATGTATAGAATGATTTATGAATTAGGATTCAAAATTCTATGGAAATAGTTTGGTATTTCACATCAGTTTTTATATTTGAATGTCCAAAATGCAACTCAACTAATATTTTCAAAATTAAGAAAAGAGATTTTTCTTTTTTCCCCCTCTTTTATGAGAGCTATCAAAATTTAATATATATAATAATAAGGATAAATACGGAAAATTCCTCTGTTAAAATCCGTATTTTCACTTTTCTCCATGTCATTTAAAAACCTACACTTTCCCTTGTAAAATAAAAAATGTGCATTTCACCCCCTACCGTTAGAGTTTCGTTATTAAATTTTTTTATGCCAAAAATACTCCTCCGCTCCTTTTCCCTGTTGCTTTAACGGCTTTCGGGACGGTGCCCTCGCCGGCCTCGCCCTCCTCCACGAGCTAAACCTCCTCTTTGACCGCCCCCTCGACGCCATCTTCCTCAACTCCAACCGCCTCCGCCGCCGCCCCATCCTCGCCAACCTCGGCGACTCCCCGGCCTCCATCGTCGTCCTCACCCACAACGAACTCAACGGCTGCATCCCGCCCTCCATCGAGCGCCTGAGATCGTCCTCCTCGACGACGGCCTCGCCGCATGCGTCCTGCCTGAGGTCGAGGTCGGCCTCCTCCGCTGCAGATGAGGAGGATGAGGGAGAAGACGAAAATGACAAAAGGCAAAATGATCATTTTGTCACACCGTACCCCCATGTGCACATTTTCGATTTTACAAGGGGGTAAAGTATAGGTTTTTAAATGACAGGATGGGAAAGTGAAAAAGCGGGTTTTGACAAGGGAGTTTTCCGTAATTTAGCCTAATAATAATAATACTAATAATAATACTACTACTTGGTAAGAGAGTTTGACACATGGTAATTTACATAAGAAACCTTTAAAATTAAACAAAAGATGTATTCTATGAGAACTATCAAATTTATAAGTTTATCAGGAAATTTATTTGAGTTAAGTGATTTTGTAAGATGAGTTAGTCGCTTTCATCTATAAAACTTTTTTATATAAAATTTTGAATGGTTTTACAAGCTTTCAACTAATTTCTCAAGCATTCCAAATACATCGAACTATTTAAGAAAATGATGGCATGAAGCTTTAAACTAACGAAAATTTTTGTTTGAATGGAATAATTAAGATACACGAGAATTGTACCATAAAACATTGAAAATAACATAAACTTTGTAAGAAGATAATTGAAATATTAATCAAAAAGCAACACCACTTGCACATTTAGGGTAGATATAAGTCGTGCACCCTACGTATCCGAGAATACATACAAATATGTAAATTGATGGTTTCTTCGATACACGTGGCAATATTTCTCGCCTCCACGTTTGATATTGATATTTGATCTATATTTGTATTTATATTGGAGAGCTTTCTTAGATACATGTGGAAGTGTTTCTCGCCTTCATGTTTTTCTCTATTTGTCTGCATCTATCTGTCTCTCCTCCCTAGGTTCCACTGCCCCTTCCCCCTATCTCTCTCTCTTTCCTCCCTATGCTGCCCCTACTTTTTCCTTATCTCTCCTCCCTGTACACCTCTTTCGAGACCTCTCTCCACGCCCTCACTCCTTCCTCTTACGTGCTTCTCTGCCCTCTCCCTACCTCTCTCTTTTTTCTTCGCCTATGCCACGATATAACCTCTCTCTTAAACCTCTGATGCCTCCCTAATGAGTGCCCTATCCCTTACCTATCGAGGTAAGCTATATCACGTGCTCCTTCCTTATCTCATATGCTCTCTCTCCCTTACTCCGAGGTCTCTCTATATCGCTTCGCGAGTCGATTCGACAGCTGATGGAATGAGCCCGTCCATTGGACGGTGACCATCGTGTTGGATGTCATGATGACCAACCTATCTGGCCGCTTCTTCCCAATCTCATCTGCTCTCTCTCCCCTACTCCGATGCCTCTTTGGATCGCTTCGCTGCTCGATTCAATGGCGGATGGGATGAGCCTGTCTATTGGACAGTGGCCATCGTAATGAGCAACCTATCCGGCTACCTATAAAGATAATCTGTATTAGAGGGTTCATTGCCTAATCTCTCGCTCTCTCCTTTTCCTATCTCTCGCTCCATTGCTAAGACAGATGGGATGCGTCCAATTGCTTCTAGACCTAAACCTAGCCAATTTCTAAGGTTTTGAGAGTTTCTTCACAGATCTACTAAGAGTTTTAAAAGATTTTTACTCATTTTTGTTTGATTTTTTTTTACTATGTTACTTTTATTTTCTGTGGATTGCTCCTACACCTAAACCTAGCCTATTTCTAAGGTTTTGAGAGTTTCTTTACATATCTGCTTAGAGTTTCAAAAGATTTTCACTTAGTTCTGTTGATTTTTTTACGATCTTACTCTCTTATTTTATATTTTATATGGATTTATATGGATTCTTTCTATTAAGGAAAAATCTTCTAAATCATTTTAATATCTTCTAGACAATTTTCCTGTTCTTAGCACTGTTGCCTTTCCTTTTTTACTTCTGTGATAGTCGAAAGCTTGGCTGAGATATATTATAAATAGCTCGCTTTTTATTGCTTACTGCATGGTACAATGTTCTCCTCAAACGAAGAAGGGTATATTCTTGTGACTTCAAATCTTTTTCTACATTAATATTGCAATTACTTTCTCTTTATCCTACTAACGGTTATATTGTTTTGTAGGTCTCTACATTAGCTTCTACTTTACTGTGTACTCAAAGAATTGATCTTCTTTGGTTTCTTCTGCTCCGCTTTTAATTTCCATACTGGTTAAAGGCTGGCTAAATATTCAGAGAATTGAAGTACTAAAGTATAAAGTATTAAAGTATTGTCACTATTTCTTAGGTGCCTATAAAATTCCATTCTAGGCCAGTGTGGTTTCCTCCGAGCTATTTGTAGTAAGATTTATTCATTCTAAGCCAGCATACTTCACTTTATAGGCCATCTTTACTGATTTTTATTGTTTCTTATTGTTTGGTTTTTGTTAAACTCTACTAATTGTAAAATTTTAATTCTAATTGTGATTTTTTGTTCTTTCTTCCTGTATTCCATAGCATGACTTTCGCTTTATTGTCTTTTCGAACTTGCACTGACTTTCCGCACTTTGAATTTCCTCTTCCTACTTTCTATTCATTGTTGTTTGCTTTGCTAAAGATTTGAGGCCTCCTTTTTTTCCAACTGCGCGCTATTTATTATTTGCCAGTCTTCTAGGCAATGATGCAACATATTGAATAGAAGTTTGGATGACCTTATTATAGGCAACTACTTACTATTTTTATTTCTTGCGGTTTTATAGGCAATAATGATAGGCATGTAGGAACAAATAAAGGAAGCAAAATATTGAATAGAAGTTTGGGCGGGCCTTATTATAGGCAATCACTTACTATTTTTAAACTGGGTTTGGAAGTGTGGTTCTTTCACTGATGAATCAATCCCGTCGCATGCCTTTTTTCATGGCACAAACTATTTGCCTATATTACCTGAGCCTTACAGATTACTTATGCTACTATATTTTCTTACTTTCTTTCCATAGCCTTTTCTTTATCCCAGTTTTCAGTAATACTTTTTATATTATTTTTTGGCTTCTTTTATTATCCATGTTTTCATTTCAATTACTTTCTCCCAGTTGAATCTTTTACTTTCTTATTTTCTATATAGTTTAATGTTTCAGTTTCAATTGTTCTCACTAAGCTGAATTCTTTTTTCTTTACTTTATTAATTTTTGAGCTCCCAATTATCCATATTGGAAATTTGCCTTTCTTCCAACTTTTCTCAGCACTTCTAATTCTTTACTGTTTGCTCTTGCAGATGTTGTTTAGTTCTCTAAAGATTTGCAGTGTTTTTTTTTTTCTTTCTATATTGCCGCTTTAGGTTCCGTCTAATTTTTTAGACAATGATGGTAGGCAAGAAAACCCAAAATAGAAGCTGTCAGGAAACAGATAGTAGTATGGAGGGCCTTCTCAAAGGCAACCACTTGTTATTGTGCTTTCTTATTTTCAGCAAAGGAAAAATCCTGCTGTATGTGTCTTTACATTACATAAATTATTTGCATACATTATATGAGCCTTAAAGATTATTTTATTTTGTTATTTTTTGTTTAGATAGATATTGTCGGTTCTTACTTATATGCTTCCCTACTTTCAATAATGGATCAAACCTGCTACATGAGACTTCCATTATAAAAAGTTAGTGATACTTTTCTTTAAACAGATGCTGCCACTTCTTCTTAGTTTTCCTACATTCTCTTTTTCTTTTTCTTCCCACCAAAACTTCTTTGTTTACCAATATTTTGTTTTGTTTATTTTCTTATAGCTACATCTTTTATGTCCATATGACTTCTCTTTTACCTCCCCTTCCTTCTCTTTTTTTTTTCCAGCCTTTTTCTTTTGTAGCTTCTTCTATATATGTCGACAGTCCAACTTTCTTATCTTCGATTGTTGTGTGAGATTTGTAAGCAGCTGCATATGGAAACACCACAGTGTGTTGTGACTCCCACTGCAGAGGGTACTTACCTCGCATATATAGATCTTCCGATTCCACGAAATGAATCTATAGTTAAAATTGTACGATGTTGGGGGTCGCAATCCTCCACATCTGCTGCAGCTAGACACGATGCTGCTCACCTTGCTATTAAGAGGATGGTGAAAGAATTTGATTTGCAAGTTAAAGATGTTAATTACGATGATAGTATCTTTTATAAAAATCTATATGATCATCTAGCCACAACAGAGTATGCTGTGCTATTTGCACGGTACAACAACTTGGTTCATGAGCATAACTTCGTGAAGAATTGTTATGTCACTACTCTTGTACAGATAAATGAGTTAGTGACTGAGCGGAGGTCCAGATACGCCGTGCCATTGAAGAGTGCCATGCTGTAATTAACTGCTTGGTTCCCGTTCCACCTATTACATAAACTGATGTATCAGATGGTACATCGGCTCCCTTGAATTAATTGTCGAAGGTTCAAAGGAAAGTGACATGTTTTGCTGCTGCTCATTTTGTACCTGATCATGCATGTGCATATGATTTTTGTGTTGTCCTTTCCAAAACTATTCGCCACTCATTTCACATTTGTATTTTGGCTTAAAACTATGTGCTGGTATGTTTAAAGATGTATTTTGATCGTTGTAACCTACAACAGTTTTTGGCTTTCAGATTTCGTATATTCTGGTATGTTTTCCAATCTTCGACTTCTTTCTTTAATTTTTAAGTTATGGGTCAGTGCCTTTTCCAAAACCTCTGGAATATTCAGTTCAATGTAAATTTGTGCTTGGTGTGTCCATTAGTAGTATGCAATCTATTTCTTTGCTTGAAGTTCTATTTTCTACTGACATTTTTGTGGTTTTTACCGTGCACTTATTTTGCTTCTATAACTCTGCCTTCTTATGCTGTGATTTTTGGGCTGTGATGTTGCTAAAAGAAAATAGGTATATTTTTGCATGCTGAATTGTGATAAAACGACAACTCAGCTAGGATTCCATCTGTTGTTGCTCAAATTTGTCTCAAATTACAATCTTACATGCATTTGGGAAAAAAAAAGGGTGTTGGCCTAATATTAGCTATTCAGCTTTACTCATGCTTTTGCTTTACTTGCTATATTGTTCTTTCCTTCCTTTATTAGCTGTTGAAGTTACTCATAGTTGCTCTAATTACTGAATTGTTCTCACTACTGGTGGTGTGCAAAGTTGCCTAAAGTTGGTTATACTTTTTGATGCTCCAATTATGGTAAAAATGATCAAACTCGCATACCATGGTTCTTATTTTTCTTGATAATATTTCTTTAATTTACTTTCAAAATATTGAGTAATTTTGTTCCACAAAATTAATATTGTTTAACGTATTTACTGAAAATAGGTACAAATTAAATACTATTGTTGAAGATAAAACTAATTCGTGTAATTTTACTATCTTCGAAAAGTTTGCACAAAATTTGGTTCGTTGTCCGGCTCAAAATCTAGCCATTTTACCTGGTTCGGATAAATTTACTCTTTTCCCTTTAGTAAAAATAATTATTGGTGAAAAGCATATCTTGCAAGTTGTACTCGACATATCGAAATTTAGGTCAAGTCTCCCTTCTTTTAAAGTGTTAAAAATTGTTACTCAAAATTTGGACATGAGAGGGAAGTTCCCTGCAACAAAAAATTTATTTGTTGAATGTGAAGAGCAACTTGATTCATCTGCTACCAACAAACAAATCCATGAAGACTTATTTGAAGAGGAATGACTAAGAGCCGTGATTTTATCAAAGAAATAAAACTATAACTGTAACATACGGGAGTCCCGGTCTAACCCTAACCCAATTGTCTGTGACGGCTCCATCTCCGAGGATAAGGGAATTAGACTCGAAACGTTCCGTTTTCTTGCAGATCGCGAACGAGGACGAACCACGAGCAAAAGTTACCGCTTACAAATCGGGTATAAAAATTGAAATCATGGCAGGAGGTACGATCATAGTTTTTAATAAAGTTTCAACGAGATTATATGCGCACCTACAAGCATTCTGACCATTTTGAGGTGGTTGGATATTCGGACTCTAATTTTGCTAGATGCATAGATTCTAGAAAATCCACATTATAATATATTTTTTTACTTGTTCAAGGTGTTATATCTTGGAGGAGCACTGAGCAAGATACAGTTGCTACATCCTCTATGGAGGCAGAGTTCATCGCTTGCTATGAGGCTTCGTCACAGGCTTTATGGCTGAGAAATTTTATCTCAAGTTTAAAAGTTGTTGATTCTATCTCAATGCCAATTAAGATTTATTGCGACAACTCTTGTCACGCTCCGGGACCGACAGAGGCATTTCCGGTAGTGCGCCCAGACCCGCCATATGTCAACACATACAAGGCGTCGAAGAAAACAGCGGAAATAAAACAACAAATAGGCTACAACTAGAGATATCAGTGCGATAAACAACTAAATTCTATAAACAAGTATAGAGGAAAGGGAACTAAACCATAAAGATAAAACATAAAGTAGGTACAACAGCTGTCTCAAATGTCCAAAAATATGGTGGTCTCTATAAGTAGGTAACTCTCAGAAACCTCTCCAAAATAAAACACAAGAGAGGTAGACCACCTATCGACTGTCCTCGCTGCGACTAGCTAACTCGAGGCAAGTCCTTTCCCTCAATCCCTGGCTTCCCCCGGTGTGGAAGGTGCTGAAAAGAAACAGAAAACATAGGGCGTGGAAACTATAATTTAAAGTTCCCAGTGGGCAATTACTGACCTTAGCCACATGCACCACTAGGCCCAAAGGAGATAAGCATGATATAGTCCAATATGTAACTGCTGAAATGAAAGCATAAGGAAATGCTATACTACTATGTCACAAGTATACATGCTACCATGATTCAATATGCCAACATATAAGGAATATGTTCTAATATAGCAACCAAGTATACTATAATGCAATAAATAAACTATCAAGTATACTACTCGTCCCAAAGCTATGCCTTATGACATTAGGTTTGCTAATCCACACATAATCCAAGCCTAATGCCGCTTTATGATATTAGCTTACTATTTCACAAATTAATACCAAGCCCAATGCCTCTTTATGACATTGGCTTTTCTCCTATGTCATACATAGTTTTATGTCCAATAGTATAGGTCAATTGTCATTTCCACTATAAGAATACAATCTCATGTCCCAAGTAGAATGCTAACATATGCAACATATCTACTACATATAGGCAAAAATGTATTATACATAACGTATGTGTTTTAAGCATTCTAAAATTTTAAAATAATGCAACTAACATGAAATGCATGAATTCCCAATAAACCAACTCAATTCAACACCAATGAGATTTTTCTCATGATTTTTGGTGAGGTCAAACCCACCGATCTCCTCAAGTGCGTCGTAAGCGCGAACGGAGATGCCCACAAGTCTTCTAGCCCCCTAGAAGGTATTCTAAAAGGGTTAGCTAATTTAAATGAACATAAAAAATCATCTAACCCAAAACCCAAGAAAAAAGGGGCAAAACTCACGTAAAGTGTAGAGATTCCTCTCAAAACCTCAAATGGAAGTCCAAGCCCCTCCAATACAACCTAAACCAAGGTTCTAATCCAATTAGATAAGCTCTAAAAGCCTCTAACCAAAAAGCCCCAAAAGAAACCCTAATTTTCAAAATCTAGGGTTTCATCACATAGAAACCATCAAAGCTCAAATATAGAGGAAATAGTAGGATGCTTACCTCTTTAAAGCTCCAAAGCAAAGATCAAAATCCCCTTTGAAGTGATGATCCTTCCCCAAGCAAGCTCCAAGTCCAAGCTCTAAACCTCCAAAGATGAGAAAAGAGGGAGAGGAAGATGCTCAAGGTCCTCCAACTAGCTCTCCTTATACACCGCCTCCTTTTTCTCCTTCCTTCTCCTTCTCCTTCTCTTTCTAAGATGCAAGGGAGAGTGTGAGGGAGAGAAATAAAGGAGAAAGGGAGAGGAATGGCTATATAGGCTCTCTAATATAACAAAATCCAGAAAATCCCCTCAACTCCTCAGGCAGCCACTCGGTCTGCTCAAGGCGCAGAGACTGTCTCACACGGACCGGTCTCTAAGGACCCACCCTCCCGCAAATAAGCGTACGGGAACCGGTCTCCCTGGCCAGGGGACCGGTCGCCACAAGCCTGCCGCAACCACTACCAAGGGGGACCGGTCTCTCCTACTAGGGACCGGCCTCCGAGAGTGAAACTCTCAGGACTTAGCCAAAAATTTACTGGGTTCAAACCTTGGGTCGGAACACAGTCTACGACCCTCCACCAAGCGTTGAAAGGTTAGGAACACAACCCAAACACTCGAACCTCACAATTCGCGGAAGTCCAGTGTGCCACAACTCTGCTGCAGTGTTCTTTGCCAAGAATAGTCGAATTATAGATTGCAGCAAATATATCGATATAAAGTATCTTCTTGTGAAAGAATACAACAAGAAGAATGTGGAAATCCAACACATTGGGACCGAAATGATGATTGCTGATCCTATGACTAAAACATTGCTGACAAACAAATTCAAGGATCATATTCATCATATAGGTATCTTGAGTCAATTTACAGTTTAAGTGTTTTCTTCTTATATAAAGACTTTAAAGACTATTTTTATTTAAATAAGAATATATTTTGGTTTTTGCACATATGCGCATAAAGTTATCTATTGTACATTAAACTATTATTGTGCACTAAAGTGGGACTCTTAGTTGAACTTATAATAAGTTCATACGGTTATAACTCATAAAGTTATTTGATTAAAAAATACGTGCTTTTGATACATGGAAGGGAGTGTTCATCTTTTAGGGCATAATCGCTATGATCAACGTATCGTGATTTCTTGGTCAAGTGGGAGAATTTGGCTGTATAATTTAATTAGTACATAATAAAGTTTTTGTATCGCCTATACGGTAATAAATATATCACTAGGCCAACTGGGAGAATGTTAGATGTGGGTCATGTGATATATTCAAGGCGATCCATAAAGATACGGTCAATCTATTTAAGTCGATCTATAAAGATACAGTAGATCTTGCGGTTAGGATGTATCTGGACAAATTCTTGAAGGACAGACGTGATTTAACATCCTTACATTAAGTTATATATAAATATGTAACATACGGGAGTTCCGGTTTAACCCTAATCCAATTGTCTGTGACGGCTCCATCTCCGGGGATAAGGAAATTATACTCGAAACGTCCTGTTTTCTTGCAGATCGCGAACGAGAAGGAACCATGAGCAAAAGTCGCCGCTTACAAATCGGGTACAGAAATCAAAATCATGATAGAAGGTACGATCATAGTTTTTAATAATGTTTCAACAATAACTTCTTTATATTTTATAGTTATAGTAATTTTGTATAATTTATTTTAATTTTAACTTCTATATATTTTATAGTTATAGTAATTTTGTATAATTTTTTTTAATTTTTATATAATTTTGTTAAAACAGCTCTATACAATCTGCTGCAGACTTAGATGAAATTTAACCTACAAAAAGACATCGCCTTATGTAATGTCTAGTATTGATTTATTTTCATATCTAATGATATTGTTTATAGAGTTGAGCTAGAATACTCCTAAAAGCACCAAGTAGGTGGTGCTTGTGAGTTTTTAACCATTGGATGGAGAGATGTAGGGTTGAGATGATGGTGGTAGGTGGTGGTTGGTGGAATGGTGTTTGATCCAAGGAATATTAGTAATTAAGAAGTGGATCCAAGGATTAGAAACTTGGAAGCACCAAGGGGTTGGTGCTTCCAAAAGTATTCTAGCTCCACTCTTGTTTATATATAAGATAGTTTGTTTTAAATGCTTCAAACTGATTTGCATATTTGATGAAGCTTCACTAAATGAAGACAAGTGAAATGACAATTAATGCTGCTGATTACTTACGTTTATAATGTTAAAAATGTGTTCTATATGAAGTTTATTAGTTAGTTATTACTTTATTTCTAGACTATGATTAGTGTTATATTATTTTATGTTTTAATTTTAAAAACAAGTTTGTGTCAATTAATGTCGAATTTATGAGTGATTGTATTATTTTTCACCTTTTGTCATTTCTTATTTTCATATGTTTTCCAAGTTATATTTAACCAATACATCTTAATGCGGAAGTGAAAAAATTGATTTTTTTGGTTTGAAGCATCTTACTCTTGTATTTTCGGGTGACAATGTATATGGCGTGTTGTACACTTCTTGCATGCGTTCTATATTGTATACTGCTTCTAACTTATATATATTAAAATAATTAGTAGTTATTCAAGCTAAATATATATTTGCATATTACATAATTATATATTTTGTTATCAGTCCAAATTACTTTTATATATATATATATATATATATATATATATATATATATATATATATATATATATATATATATATATAAAATAATTAGTAATTATTCAAGCTAAATATATATTTGCATAGTTAATAATTATATATTTTGTTGTCATTCCGTTTTATTTTTGTATGGCAAATCAATCTTGACTGCTATTTTTTTCCCTCCTCTTACATACATATATGTTGATATTTTTATTCTCTTCCTTTTCTCCTTTTTCATAATTCTATATTAAAATTCATATCAAAATATTAGTGTAAAAGCGTATTAAAATTCATATCAAAATATTAGTGTTAAACCGTCCGTAGCGAAGTACGAGTTCAACACTAGTTCATTAATAATACACTAGTTTTATAACACCTCTACTTTTTTAATACTAAAAATCAGAAAAAATATATAAAATTTTAGATGAGTGAAGTGTAAGATTCATCCCC
This sequence comes from Aechmea fasciata, assembly GCA_025177825.1. NCBI lineage: Eukaryota > Viridiplantae > Streptophyta > Magnoliopsida > Poales > Bromeliaceae > Aechmea > Aechmea fasciata. The sequence goes on along the minus strand of CM045923.1, from coordinate 2,049,891 downwards.
ACATTTCGGTGTACAGATAACATTTCTTTTAATTAAAATGGATAGATTTCTCTTATAAACAAACAATTTTCAAGGAGAGATTGATATTATATTAAAAAACATAATCAACATTGTAAAGAATTCAATTTAGTTATTATCATATTTCTTTAAAAAAAAATCAATATCGTTAATTAAAAAGACATTTAAAAAATTGATGCTACGACCACAGTGGGAGTCGAACCCACGACCTTCTGATCCGAAGTCAGACGCGCTAATCCACTGCGCTATGCGGTCAACTTATGAACTTAGTGAATTCTTAATACTTAAGAGTTTAAATTACAGGAATAATCCAACACTATTTTTTTTTTTTTTAAACTTTTTCTCCTATGTTTTCAAAAACCTACATTTTACACCCTCAATATTTAAAGTTGTTGCATTTAGTCCCTCCTTCATTAGGGTTTCATCGCTATTCTGTATATTTTTCATAAATTATACTGAAAACGACTTCCAAAATGGCAGAATATATCAAAAAATTATTTTTTTTCTTTATAAAAGAATTAAGAGTAATTTAGTCGTTTCGCGCTCTCTATTAACGCTGTATTCCCGTGAATTTTTTTTTTAAATTTTAAGAATTAAGTTTTTAAAGTGTAGATTTTTAAAAATTAGAAAAATAAAGTGAAAAAGTGGATATTTATAAATGTATTTATGTTTTGTAATTTAGCCATATAATCTCGTGCTTTGAGTACGGATTCGTTTAGGGTTTTAGGGTTTAGGGTTTAGGGTTTAGGGTTTAGGCTTGCTTGTTTCGTCACCGACTTTGTAAAGGCTACTCAATGCTTTTTCATATTCGGCATTCCAGGTGTTTCGTTGCCGATTTTCGTGGAAAATAACAAACTTTCAGCGTTGCTTAATAATTTTTTTTGAGAGATAGATAGCACGCTACCCGCTTCGTTTATTTTATTTAGAAATAAGTTTAGCTGAAAATGTGAATCAACTAGGATTCGAACTCGGGTCTCGGGTACCAATCACCAAGCTCTTTGCCACTTGCGCTAGGGACGGTCGGTAGCGTTGCTTAATAGTTAATACACACCAGCTATATACATCCACGCTTTATATACCACGGTAGTTTCTTAAGCTCGTGTGGTGCAATTTCACAGATAATGTGCCAAAATAACAAATTGGGCACCAGTTATGATGCTAAGTTCTGAAATTGCAGTTGAGTTTTCACTTTTGAAGCACTCCGTCCGGAATAATTTTGGAAGTAAAATTTATTTATTTATTTATTTATTTATTTATTTTGAGAGAAGGTAGCATGCTACCGCTTCATTTATTAAGAGAGTGAATCGAGCTACAAACCGACTAAGCCTCATAGTGACCAAAAAAAAAAAAACTATAGAACAAAAGCCCACGTACCTTTAAGAGAGCGAGCTTCGAAAGCCAGAAAGATCACCGGACGTCTGGAATTCTAAAAAATTCTCTTATTCCATTTCAACCAGACTGTTCATCACGTCGCGGCTATAGAAGCTAGCTCCCTAAATCCCATAGTACCTCCTTTTCGCCTACTTTTCTCCCATATATAGTAGACAGGCTGATGTACAATTTAACAGAAACTGTTTGTTCGGTAGAAACCTACATATAATGAATTAGAGTTAAAATTAGTGTTTTAAATTTTTAATGTGAATGTCCGAGATTGTTCCTCCATTTATTTCTCTATTCTCTGCGTATTATTATTATTATTATTATTATTATTATTATTATTATTATTATTATTATTATTATTATTATTATTCAATTTTAAAATTGACCCCTTTAATTTTTTTTTATATGATTTGCACTTTCTCTATTTACTAGTCATTTGATTTAACTCCATCTACTCGTAATTTTGGAGATTCTATTAGAATCAAACACTTAACAAAAGATGCACAAGATGCACGTAACCTTTTTTTTTTTTTCATAACTAAAGCAATTTTTGCTCACGTGAATCTCTCGGGGTGTTTGTTTTGATTCTAACAAAATCATCAAAATTACTATAACAGAATAAGCTAAGTTCGACCGTTAGTAAGTAGCTAGAGAGGATGTAAATTAAATAAAAAAAATTAGAGGGTCCATCTAAAAATTGATTAAAGTTTAGAGGTTTTAACCTTTTTTCCGTATCGGAGTATGTTAATGTTTGTTCCTTGGATGGGTGATACATATATATGAGGCTAGGAACACTAAAAATTGGCATGTTGATATGAGGCTAGAAATTAACACTAAAATATTGGCATGTTACTTTATTTATTTAGATTTTTTGCTAATGTGGGAAACAGATCAGCTAAATCATGGTGCTAATCTTGGAACATCTAAAAGTTTAAGCGCCGCCCACTGAAACAAATCAAAATTTACAAATCCAAGTAAAATCCCAGCAATAGTTTGAAAATTAGCTAGTAGTATTATAGCTTAACCAATTAATACATACAACAAAAAACCTAGATACAGGGTACATTATTAGCTAGGGTAGCTCTTTCTGAACATTACAATATTACATTACAAACTTAACATTATTTAGATGTAACTAGCTAGAAATAATATTGCTCTCTCTCTCTCTCCTTTTCTTCTTTAATTAATTCCAATGGAGTAGGTCTAAATTATTCTAAAACTCCACCCACAATCGAAACACACTACAACTAAAACACCAAACCACTCCAACTCACCTCATCAACTAAAACACCAAATAAACCACTCAAACTCACCTCATCCACCCCATGCATGCATGCATGCATACATATACGATCCTTAGCTTCCTATATATACACACACACTCTCTAAAACAAGCTTCACCACACCCATATGTAAGCTTACTACACACACGCACACAAAGCCAAACTCTTATATATATATACTCACACCTTTATATATATAGTAAACATTCCCAACTAATGGAAACCTTCAAACCAACCCCTCTCTTCTCTCTCCTCCTCCTCCTCCTCCTCCTTACTCTCGCCGCCGCCGTCGCTGCGACTGCGACCGCCAACGCATCCGCTCGTAAAACCGGTCCCCCGGTTCCCCTATCGGTCGACGCCGCAGCCGCCCCCTCCACGTCGCCGTCCGACGTGGCGGAGGACCCCGCCACGTCAGCGTCCTCCGCCGTCGCTGCGGCCGCCCCCTCCACGTCGTCATCCGACGTGGCAGATGACGCCGCCTCGTCGGCGTCGGCGTCGGCGTCGGCGTCGGAGCAGCACCTGATCAGCTTCTTCATGCACGACGTGGTGGGGGGCACGAACCCGTCGGCGCGCATCGTCTCCGGGATCGTCGACAACACGGCGGTCAACGGCCAGCTCCCCTTCGCACGACCCAACGGCGCCGTGCTCCCGGTCAACGGCGGGGTCTCGGTCAGCGGCGGCGCCGGGAACGACGCCGTCGACAACAACAACATCCCCTTCCTCACCGGCCTCGGCGGGACCACCAGCGCCGTCACCCAAACCAACGGCAACGGTAACGGCGTCGCCAACGGCGGGCTCCCGTTCTTCGCGGGGGGGAACCTCCCCGCGGGCACGTCCCTGCAGAAGCTGCTGTTCGGGACGCTAACGGTGATGGACGACGAGTTAACGGAGGGGCCCGAGCTGGGCTCGGGGGTGGTGGGAAAGGCGCAGGGGTTTTACGTGGCGAGCTCGGAGGAGGGGACGAGCCAAACGGTAGCGCTAACGGCGATGCTAACGGCGGGGGATTATGCGGACTCGATAAGCCTCTTCGGGGTGCACCGCACGGCGGAGTCGGAGTCGTACCTCGCGGTGGTGGGCGGGACCGGTAAGTATGCGGGCGCCAAGGGCTTCGCGAAGGTCGCGGTCGTGCGGACGCCCGCAGCGGCGCACGAGACCGACGGGGTCGAGTCGGTGCTCCAGTTCACGCTGTATCTCTCCGCGTACTAGTAGTACCTATTTGAGGCCGATTTCTATGCGGACTCGATCGGGCCTGTTGTTCGTATGCGGGTTAATTTGTGTCTTTGATTTGTGTATGTGTGTTTTTTTTTTTGTTTTTGTTTTTGTTTTTGTTTTTTTTCTTTTTTTTAAGTGATCGTGAAAAAGGGTGGTTGTAATTTATTTATGTGGAATGATTAGTGTTAAATTTACTTTTATGCCCAAGTAACATTTTTTTTTTTAATCTGTTTTCTGGAAAATCTAAAAAGAGTGACTTTGTATATAGTATAGATATAAATATAGGGGAAAAATTTCGTCTTTCTGATTTTATCTTTTTTTGAAGATTAATATTAAAAATATTATTATTACATTCTGAATTATTTTAAATATATTTTAAAATTTTGTTAGTAAACTGTTAACAATAATTATTATCTTTATAAAATTACTATTTTAACCTTTTAAATATATCTTTGTACCGTCACATACTTTTCTTATTTGTCCTTAATATAAAGGCAAAACAAATATTTAGTTTTTTGTTTTTTCAAATATACCTTTATTTCATCACCGCTTTTATTATTTTTCTTTAAGTTAAGCATACAAGAGTGATTTTGATTTTAAATTTAATCCCGTTTTAACATGAGGTAACTTAACGGCTACTAACAACGGATATATTTTTGAATAGGAATAATTCCCTATATACCTCATAAAACTTCGAACATATCTCATGTAACTTTTTTTTTTTTTTCTTTGCAATATGCCTCTCATATATTCCTTGTTATTCCAAAATATTTCTATAGATACCACTTAATTAAGTTAATTTGAATTAAACATGAGTTAAATATTTATAAGAGTTAAAAAAATCAAAGTGTTGCTTTTGCCCTTAATTTAAGGGCAAGTAACAAATATTGGTGATGATAGAATGGTATATTTAAAAAGATAAAAAATAAAATATATTTTGTACTCCTAATTTAAAGGCAAATAAGAAAAGTTTGTGATGGTAGAAGAGTATATTTAAAATGGTAAAATAATAATTTTATAGAGATAACAACTATTGATAACGTTCATTAACATATTTTAACTTTAGAAATATATTTAAAATACATTAGAATGTAAAAATAATATTTTTAGTATCAACCTTTTAAGAAGGATAAATTAGAAAGTCGAAAACTTGTCAAGGAACGTATAAATAATTGCCCCTTTTGAATAATTCTCTATATTTAAAACAAAAAAAATAATAAATTAGATATTTCATATATTTTTAGAACCATATTAAATATTATTATTATCTCATATCTATAATCTATAAAATCTATAATCTATCTATCTATAAAACTATATTAATCCGCAATGTTTAAAATGACGTGGCGCTTCCTCCTTAGTTTAGGGTATTTCTATTTTTTTTTCTCTTATTTCAATTATACTCTTTTTGTCCCTTCATCTACCTTATGTAATGTAACTCTCTATAATTTAATTTTCTTTCTTTTAGTTAATGTCTATAAAACTATATTAATCCGCAATGTTTAAAATGATGGGGCGCTTCCGCCTTAGTTTAGGGTATTTCAATTTTTTTTTTCTCTTCTTTCACTTATACTCTTTTTTTCCTTTCATCTACCTTATGTAATGTAACTTTCTATAATTTAATTTTCTTTCTTTTAGTTAATGTTTAAGATGACGTGATGTGACGCTTCCTCCGTAGTTTAGGACTTTTTTATTTTTTTTTTCTCTTATATTAATCCGCAATGTTTAAAATGACGTGGCGCTTCCTCTTTACAGTACAACAAAATATATTTTAGACGACGCTTTTTAGACGACGCTTTCTTGTAGCGTCTTTAATATTTAGAATTTGCTGACACTATGATTAAGCGTCGCCAATAAACATATTTTTATCAAATATTTATATACATTTTCCGACGCTATATTAAAACGTCGGTATATTTATCCCGACATGTTTATTTAACGACTCTTTACCCGACGCTTTTACAAGCGTCGGGATTATTTTTGCCGACGCTTTAAAGCGTCGCTAATTATGATTTAAAGTGTCCTTAAATGCAAAATTTTTTGTAGTGTTAGTTTAGGGTATTTCTATTTTTTTTTTTCTTCTTTCAATTATACTCTCTTTGTCCCTTCATCTACCTTATGTAATGTAACTCTCTATAATTTAATTTTCTTTCTTTTAGTTATTGTCTATAAAACTTTATTATTTTGCAATGTTTTAAATTTCTTGGTGCTTCTTCTTTAGTTTAGGGTTTTTTAATTTTTTTTTTTTCTCTTCTTTCAATTATACTCTTTTTGTCCTTTCATCTACCTTATGTAATGTAACTTTCTATAATTTAATTTTCTTTCTTTTAGTTAATGTTTAAGATGACGTGACGTGACGCTTCCTCCGTAGTTTAGGACTTTTTTATTTTTTTTTTCTCTTATATTAATCCGCAATGTTTAAAATAGGGATGCAAACGGGGCGGATCTGGGGGCGGGAGCCCCGCCCCGCCTCCCGCCCCGATTAGCAAAAACCCGCCCCGCCTCCCGCCCCGAATCCGTGACGGGTTAAAAAATACATCCCATAACCCGTCCCGCGTCGTAACCCGCCTCCCGCCGGTGCCCCGAATCCGCCCCGCCAACTAATATTTTTTATAAAATTATAATATTATTAATTATTAATATTTTGTAAAATATAAAATAATAATTTTTAATAATATTATATATATATATTAACAATATTAATTATTAAAATAAAAAATATCAATCACAATTCAAAATAAAATTAAAAAATTTCAAATACATTAGAAATGAGAGTACTAACTTACTTGTATTTTAAACTTTTTATAAACATATTATTTTTTAAAAATATATATTTAAAATAAAAATAATTTCGGGCGGATTCGGGTCGGGCGGATTCGGGCGGATTCGGGCGGATCAAAATTTCCCGTTTCTCGCCCGAATCCGCCTTGATCATAAAACCGTCCCGTTTCTCGCCCGAATCCGTTTATTTCCTCCCGTTTATCGCCCCATTCGGGCGGGTCGGGCGGGCTCCACCAACCCGGATCCGTTTGCATCCCTAGTTTAAAATGAATTGGCGCTTCCTCCTTAGTTTAGGGTATTTCTATTTTTTTCTTCTTTCAATTATACTCTTTTTGTCCCTTCATCTACCTTATGTAATGTAACTCTCTATAATTTAATTTTCTTTCTTTTAGTTAATGTCTATAAAACTATATTAATCCGCAATGTTTAAAATGACGTGGCGCTTCCTCCTTAGTTTAGGGTATTTCAATTTTTTTTTCTCTTTTTTCAATTATACTCTTTTTGTCCTTTCATTTACCTTATGTAATGTAACTTTCTATAATTTAATTTTCTTTCTTTTAGTTAATGTTTAAGATGACGTGACGTGACGCTTCCTCCGTAGTTTAGGACTTTTTTATTTTTTTTTTCTCTTCTTTCAATTATACTCTTTTTCCCCCCTCCTCTACCCCATGTAATTTAACCCCATACAATTTAATTTTTTTTTCTTTTAGTTTAGTGGAATATTATTATTGTTATAATTTTACAAGTGGCCTTTGAATTTTCTATATCAGGTTAAATATAATTAGCTAATTTAGTTAATTAATAATCTTTATTATCCACCAAATATTTTCTTTTTTTTTTATTTTATAGGCTGATATTGCCATTATCATTTATTTTTTAATTTTTATTACTTTTCTATTTGACTGCATGAGTATCTAATTATCATTAAAAATCTCGATCTAACTTTTCTCTATTATTATTCTAATTTTAATATTTTTTTTTTTTTTTGAGAGATAGGTAGCACGCTACCCGCTTCGTTTAGTTTGTTTAGAAATAAACTTAGCCAGAAATGTGAATCAACTGGGATTCGAACTAGGGTCACGGATACCAACCACCAAGCCCTTTGCCACTTGCTCTAAGGACGGTCGGTATTCTAATTTTAATTTTAATATCCAATTTATACTAACCCTTTTCAAATTCCAAGACTTTGTAACCTAAATTAATTAAAGCTGACTTCTTAATCTGATGTGGCATGCTATCCTCATTTTGGAAAGTTAGTCCCACCTATTGTAATTTTTCGCATAACTGCTCGCTTGCCCATTTGCTGTGACGCTTTGCATGCCTGCCCGCCCACCAACTATTGTGACACTTTGAATTCCTATCACTGACATACCTGCTGTGATGCTTCGTCTTCCTACTCAATAAATGAATAGATTTGGAAAAATGTAACGACCCAGCCCACTAGCAACAATAACTCGTTGGGCCCAACCACCGACCCAAAATGTTTAAGTCCAGTTATTATTACTAATGTCTAACCTTTCCCATCCGATGTGGGACTATTGGGGTGTCACAGACTCCCCTCGTTAAGGTTCTGCTCGCCAGTCCAATCACACACACAGCTCAAGAACACCAGACGATGTGAGACTCGTCTCGCTAGCCCGTCATCCAGACCCTGGCTCAGCCGAGACTCGCCACTCATGTCCTGCTGGTGAACCGGCTCTGATACCAAATGTAACGACCCAGCCCACTAGCAACAATAACTCTTTGGGCCCAACCACCGGCCCAAAATGCTTAAGCCCAGTTATTATTACTAGTGTCTAAGTCTATTATAAACCTAATGACAATTCATTTTCCATCCGATGTGGGACTATTGGGGTGTCACAGAAGTTTTGATCCTTTTGGTCTCCACTCCCCCTGTTTCTTAAAAATCCTATTTTGAAAACGTTTGGAGAGGGAGATAAGAGGAAGGGGTGCAAAAAAAAAGGAGAGAAAAAAGCTTCTTCAATGCCATTTTTATTAGTTGGAATGGAAAAGATGGCCGATAATTGTTATTTCTTCAATAATGTGATTTCAACTTCTTCTTTTTGGTTCTGTTTAATTTTTTGTTTGATTAATTCTAATTTTTTGTATCTAAATATTCATATACCTGTTTTATATTATGTTGTTTCAAAAATATTAGATTTTGATCTTTGTATACTCCTTATTTTTATTTCTTCTCCGGATTGTTGGCTATGTTAAGTACACATTGTTTCCTTTTCAGGAAATGCTTAGATGGTTCTGTTCAAAAGCTGTTTAATTTATAAAAGTTTGTTAGTTGATCAAATTATCCTGCTCTTTAGTCATAATTTGTTTTTTTTTAATATATTGTTAATCAAAATAATGATTATAGTAGTTGTCGATACTCGATTGTATTATTGTATAGCACAAAAATATGCAGGGTCGAAGTTATATGGAGGCCCAAGGTGGCCATGGCCCCCTCCACTTTTCAATATTTGTTTAAACACTAAAAGTCTTTATTTCTTAAATTTTTCACTTATTATGACTATAAAGTTTTCTCCCAAGTTAGAGAGTGTTTTACCATAATTTATTTTGATGCCAAAATTATAGAAGATTCAACAAAACTGCTCAACACTCCACAAGAGTAATGAATCATACTTAGGTAAGTTTTTGGCATAATTTATTTTGATGCAAAAGTATTATAGAAGATTCAATAAAACTGCTCAACACTTCATAAGAGTAATAAATCATACTTAGGTAAGTTTCAGCAGATTGATCATATATTATGTAAATAAATTTTTAACAAAATTATGGCAATGCTTATATATTTTTTCAAAATGTTTTTTGATCTTGAATAAAAAGTTAGCATTTAATCAACTTTTTACCAAGCCACCAAGCGTGGAGCGGGTCCTATATTATATATATATATATATATATATATATATATATATATATATATATATATATATATATATATATATATATATATATATAGATATATAAATGTATAACTCTCACATCTTTTGTCATTCCTCTTTTCTTCATCTCCTTATTGTAATTTTTTTTTTTTTTTTTTTTTTTTTTTAATTTCAGACTATTATCGATGAAGATGATCAATAATAAAAAAAAATTATTTCGATAATATTTACCCGCTGCATTGCGCGGATAACTACACTAGTTTAATATTATCTCTAAATATAGACGGTAACAATCCAACCCTTGGAGAGTGGGAGAAGATGTGATGGGTTTGCTAGCCTAAGTGAAAAAAAACTCCCATTTATTTGATTGGTGGGCGTACAATATACACACTTTTGGGGTGCAATAACAGCCGGATGACGTGGTGGACCGAGTCCACGCAGGGATTGCCGGACGCGGCGGCGGGGCAACGCGCGCAAACGAGGAAACCGAACATTCGAATTCCCACTACTAATAAAGACACAAACGCAACTTTTGGAAACCCAGCCCAATTCAAAATCTCTCAAATTTTCGGTTATATATTCGAGATATTTTCGCTACAATTTTCTTTATTATTGTTTTTTTCTGTTAGATTCAGTTACAAAAATCTCAAAAACCCCGAATATTTGTTTTGTTTTGTTTTTTTTTTTTTTTTAAATTTCCTTTCATAAATAAATAAATAAATCGAAGAGCGGGGAAACGAAGAAGAGGAAGGGGAGAGAGCTCGAGGGGGCTTGACAATGGCGGGGGAGGCGAAGATCGAGGCGAAACTCCTCATCGACAAGACGACGAACAAGGTGGTGTACGCGGAGACCGACGAGGGCTTCGTCGACGCGCTCCTCAGCTTCCTCACCCTCCCACTCGGCAAGATCGTCGTCCTCCTCGATCCTAACCCTAACCCTAGCCCCAACCCCAACCCCAACCCTAGCCCTAACCCTAACCCTAACCCTAGTCCTTGCTCCGCCTTCCCCTTCGGCTGCGTGGGCAATCTCCACCATAGCGTCGATCGCCTCGACCCCGGCTTCTTCCGCACCCACGCGTGCCGCTCCTTGCTCCTCTGCCCCCGCTCCGACGCCGCCCCCGCCGCCGTGGAGCCTGCGATCGAAGCCCTAAGGATCGACCCGGACCAGGATCGGCGGCGGCGATCGGTCCACGTGTGCCCGGAGTGGACCTGCGACACCGGGGACCACAAGATGTACAGCCTTGCCCCGCACACGCTCTGCTCTTGCGGGCGCGTCATGTCGTATAGGGCGACGGTAGCTGGCGGGGGCGAGGGCGATGGCGATGGCGACGATGGAGTTTTCGTGAGGGGGAAGGGGGTTAGGTATATCGTCACAGATGATCTCCGTGTGATGAAGAGTTGCGCATCGAATTGTTTGGAGCTGCTGCAAAGGCTCGGGATCAAGAGCTCAGGTGCTCTTCACCATAAGAACGTCAAGATCGGGAGAGATGAGGTACTGCTTCGATTTTGATTTGGACTTTTCTGATCTTAATTCTATCTAGTGTCAGATGGTAATATTTGGATCACTAATGCGTTCTTTAGATTAAACATATGGTTTGGGTATCAAATTCTGAATTTTGAAAGTATGTGTACTTCAACAAACAAAGCTAATCCGATTAGAACTGATATTGTCATCACCACCACAGCTACTATCATCACCTCTATTCTACTGCCATTGATATTTGTTAACCATTGAAACTGCAGTGACTGATATCACTAGTCTAAGCATTTTGTTAAACAGCTCGCCACGACATTTTTAAATTCGGCGGCGCTATTCCATCGTTAAAACCCCCCACTCCCGGGGCCAGTTGGCGAACACTACCAATACCACCACTGCTGCCATCACTTCTAACACTACCCCCACCTCCGATCACCGCTATATCTGCTTCTTAACTTTTACCACGACCACGACCACCGCCACCACCACCAAGATTTTTATCACTTTCCCCAGTAAAGATCTTATTCCATACAAAATAAAAACATTAATTTGATTATAAACCACTTTATCCCGAACAGGTGAATTCAACTACAAGTCCAATTCACTTGAATTTTTTTCAGTTACTTTCCAAATTCTGTTGCAAACAAGGGTATAGGGTCGGGATATGTGAAACAAATTTTAATCCAACTTTAGTGTACAGTGCATTGAATGCGATCTAATCACGACCCTACTATTTTAGGTTTTGAAGCTACTTAAGCAGTCGCTAATCTCCACGACGCCTTTGTCTGATGTCTTTGTAAGTAACTGGTGGGCCATGCTTAATCAACAAAAAGTATCATCTAAAATGCATTATTTCAGAGCACCAACTGCTGCAAAATCAATATCCTCAGCGACAACCACTATATCACAGAAAATAAGAATAACAGTTCTTCGGAATAAGTCGACGAATAAAGTGGCTTATGCCGAAGCAGGGGAGGACTTCTTGGACCTTATATTCGGTTTCTTGGTGCTGCCGCTTGGATTGGTAATAAAGCTCCTGGCTGGAAGCAGTTCCATTGGATGTATCGACAACCTTTATCACAGCATAGACGAACTAAGTGTCTGCTATGAGTGCATCAAGTCGGAGGAATGCAAGTCCGCACTGATGTCGCCCAAGCTCCCGCCACATTTTAGCGTTGAGAAAGGTTTATTGAATGTTGAAGAAGCACCAGCTCCGGCGTTAAGATTTCTTGCGTGCAAGGATTGCCGCAAAAAAGGGTCATCTGATCCTCAGGACAAAGCAAAGAATCTGTGCTCGAAATCGAACAAATGCAGAGAAATGGTTGCTCTAACAGTTGTTAATCCAAAAAGATCCATTTTATCAGAGGAAATGGCACAGAAGCCTCTAACAACAGTGGAAAGTGGGGGAGGGTATGTGAAGGGGCCGATGAGATTCTTGGTCTCAGATAATTTGGGCGTGATGCCGTTTTGTAGCATCGACGGCTTGGATGCTGTGAGGGACTCAAAGGGAAATATCGATGATCTAGAGGTGGTAAAGGTTAATGTAGGCCCGGGAGAGGTAATGTTTCATTTCTTTTTCACACTTCTTTGCAGTTGCAACTATTGTTGATTTAGATGGATAAAAACATAGTTTAGAAAATGGACTTCTACATTTATATCTCTCTGCAAACACAGCTATTTACATTTATATGTTCCAATGTAAACTTTGAACTTTCATATACTCCTCAAAAATGCTCTTTCTTATAGAAACAGCCTTATTTTAAATTGGACAGTTATCTAATTCATAGGGTAGATGGTTTAGTATCTGAAAAGGTTTACCTTTTCCTTAAAAATTTTTTTTCCTGGAAAGTTAGTTTTGCTAGTGTCTATGAGTAAGGTTTTGGAGGGTGTATATGAAAATACCGAGGTATCTACATAAATAATATAACAAGAACATTTATGTGAAGGATCTTCTAAAATTGGCGAGAGTGTGCTTGTGAGGAGGATAAAATAGTCACTTGTCTTCTTGTTTGGTCCTTTTCCACATTCTCGAATTTTCCAGTGTGCTGTTAAAATAGCATTCAGAACCAACCAAAATTCTAGTAGATGGTATTTTTGGTATTTCGAACCTTCGAGTTTGAAAATTGAAGAAGCATCAAGCAATTTTGAATTTAGCTCGTGTTCCTTCTATATCTCTTTGTTATGAAGACTGATGATTTTCAAGTAAACTTTGGATTTTATTTCTGTCTTGCAGGCTCTAGACCTGCTGAAAGCTTCTTTGGTTTCCCATAGAGCTCTAACTGATGCCTTCCTTCCTGCTGAATGCTAAGTATCAAAGATGAATAGTTATTTCCTATTCTTTTTCCGTTTCGCATTTCGCTTTCTTTTCATTAGGTGTATTGCCTTTGATTTTTCCTAGTAATACTCTTTATTAATGGCTCTGAGACTTTCTCTTGAGTTGGTTAGATGCCACAGGAGCTTTTATTTCATTTATTTATTGGAAGGGCCCATAGGATTAGTTTGTTTTAATTGTGAGAACATATATTTTTTCTACGGCATTTCATCCTCTCTCTCAGCTTCATTTGTTTTTTAATATATATGTATATTTTTTGAGATGCTCTGTGGATGCAAGACGGTAATCAGTGCTCATTTTGTGATAACTGGGTTGCTTTTCCACGGTAAATTATGTGAGATTTGCACGTGTTGGTAGAATTTATGAGTTTGCAGCGGAAGAAGTTAACTTGAAAATGAGTTTGTTTTCCCTTTTTTCCCCTTCTTATTTGTGTTAGTCCCCTGGATTATTTATCTGAGTATCAAAATGTGAAATGGGGTGAATTGCACACTTCAAGCCTTTTTCAAGCATGTAGTACATTTTTCTAGGTTTCACTTCTAAATACTAATACTAATGATGTACAAGAAGCTATTCTGAATGAATTTTTGTAGCCCACCTTTTTTTCATTCTTCTTTCAGGTTAAATTGGAAGAACTCATTGACCTTAAACTTTTTCCCTATTTTTAATTTAGTTTAGTGAAGTAATTAATTTCATTCACAAGAAGTTTTTCACTTGCCTTTCAGATAGAATGCAACCAATTTTGATTTATTAGCACTCGAGTTCGGAGGTCGCCAAGCTCCAAGTTCAGGCAATTTCTTGCTATAGCATAATTGTGTGTTTTACTCTTGCATCTCTTTTCTCTTTTCTTTTTTCTTTCTTGCTGAGATTTTTTTTTTTCTTGTAACACTACTTTCTTACTTTGAGATTTTTCACTCTTGCTTGATGGTTTTATGTTAGCCTGCATTAGAGCATGTGGTCTAATTGTAGTTGGAATCTGCCTATACTTTTTATGCGGTTTGTTTTACCATCTGTAATATTTCAATAATCCTTCATAATTTCAATATTTGAATAATCCTTCATAATTTTTGTTAAATATATTTAAGCTGTCACCATGGAACTCAAGACTTAGAAGTTGCAAGAGTTGTTATTGAAGTGGATTAATCATGCATTTTCAATTAGTAAAGATTCTAATTGAAGTGGATTAATCATGCATTTTCAATTAGTAAAGATTCTAATTGAAGTGGATTAATCATGCATTTTCAATTAGTATCTTTATCTTATCTATTAATGCCCTCTCGCTTTTGACTAAAGATTCTATTCATTCTGGCTATATTGATGGCCTCAAACTCTCGCTCTCGGGCCCTGTCCTCTCACATGTCATGTTTGCGGATGACTTATTTATTTTTGGGAGAGCGACCAATGCGGAAGCGGTTCGATTAAGAGAAATTCTATCTAATTTCTACACGATTTCAGGGGAAGAGGTAAATTGTCACAAATCATCGCTCATATTCAGCAAATGTTCGTCCTTAGATCTCCGTTCTATTATCCAAAACACCTTCAACATATCGGCACATGAGGGGAACAGTCGTTATCTAGGCAATCCTCTATTTCGGGAGAGATCCCTCTCAAATACATTTACTTTTATTAGCGAGAAGCTTCATTCGTGATTGGCAGGTTGGAAGGCCCATTGCTTATCGCATGCGGGTCGCCTAACCTTAATTCAATCAGTACTCTCTGCAATTTCTAGATATTTCTTGTACTTCACCACTCTTCCGGTGAAATTCCTACACTGTATCAATAGTGTTATAAGAAACTTTTGGTGGGGATTCAAATCCGGAACCCGACACTTTTATTCGAAAGCTTGGTCGAAACTAAGTTGCATCAAGAACATCAAGGGGTTAGGTCTTCCCTCCATGAGCACTCTTAACAGAGCCCTAGTGTGTAAACTTGCTTGGTCTTTCCTCACAATACCTAACTATCTTTGGCGCGAGTCCTAACCAGCAAATATATTAGAGATGATTTTTGGAGAACTCTAGGTAGTACAACGACCTCAATTATCTGGGGTTCAATGTTACAATCTCCCAGCATTATGGGTATTGCTATTGACCGACACTCCGATCCGATTCGATGGACTCTTTCACCATCCGGGAGGTTTACCTTGAAATCAGTTATCAATTTCATCAACGAAGGCCATTTCCCAAGTTAGATACGTCCATGCTCGACACTCTGGGAAAATGTTTGAAAAATTAAACATATTATGCTTCGTGCTAGAATCTTTGCATGGCGCCTACTTGCAAATATTTTATCTGTCAAAGCGATTCTTGCTGCAAAATTACTAAATTACTTTGATGGCATGTGCCCTTTATGCAATGCTGAATTGGAGACAAGTAAACATCTTTTCTTTCGATGCGAACCTGTCAAGAGGGTTTAGTCTACATCTAACCTGGGTCTCCTCACTGCTGACCCAGGAAAAAACCTATCGTATTGGTTGACTTTTATTCTAACAAGAAAGAGCATGGAGGACCACAAAAATTTTTGTTTTCACCTACTATGGAGCATCTGGAAGGGTCGCAACGAAATGGTATTCAAAGGCTCCCAATTCTTCATTCCCATTATTATCACGAGAGCTTGCGTTTGGACCTAATTGTATGTAAGGGAGTTTCGATCCAGAATCGTCACCCCGGAGGCAATTTCAGTGTCGGTTGACTCGGACTCCTTGCTGCAAGCCTGGGTAGATGGTAGCTGGAAAGGTGGCGATTTGGGTGGAACTGGTGTTCGCGTTACTAACCAGCAAGGTGTTTCCTATGTGTTTCGGATTTTGTTGAAAATGTTCATGATACACTGTCAACTGAAATTGAAGCAGTATCAGCCAAATTTTTCTTGGATACCTTTCCAGGAGAACGAATTCAGATTTTCTCAGACTCAGCATTGATTATTAAAGTGATCCACTTTAGATCTGACAAATCCGAGTCATTCACTTGGGACGCTAGAATGAAGCTCAAAACGCTTCAATCCTTCGCCGACGCAAAGCATGCCTTCTCTTTTGGATAAAATTCTCACTTCTCCAGGAATGCTATGTAAGCTGATCAACTAGCCAATTGGGGCCTGTCTAGCAAAAAATGTACAGTGTGGTCCGTTTTTAAGGAATTTCTAATTTCTGTATCATCTCATTTTATTTAAATAAATTTTTGCTCTCGAGTGATTTCTCTAAAAAAAAAATATGCTATTTCTAACAAAAATTTGATCTTTCTCAAAATTGGTCAATCATACTTTCTCTGAACAGAAAATAAAATTGCCAGCACCTTCCTTAGCACGAAATTAATTGGAAAAGATCAAGAAAGACCAGCTCCAAATAAGGATTCAGTTGGAATGGAATTTTGAATAAAAAAATCTAACGAAAATACATATGGTGCCAAAACTTCAAATTAGCATGGAATTGTTCTCAACTAGCCTCTAAATAAGCTATAACCAGCATCGAGACCACAACGAAAGGAGGAAAACCTAGTTAGAACTCAACCAATTCGCTGCTAGAAAAAATCAAATTCCAAAATTACAAGAAAAACTCAAGAACATCCAATTTCAGGTCACAAAATGAAATTTCAGCATTTAACCCAACTCTAATATAAATTTTAGATGATAATTCAATTCTAAGCTCTCATCCAATGTCTAATCCATGAGCATGCTCCAATTTAGTTGTAGGAAACTTCCAATCAGTTTGAAAACCAAGCCAACTGCTGCTACTGGTGCAATTGCTCCTGTTGGTGCATCAATTTTAGCCCGAAGGGAGAAGAATTAGGAGAATTTGATGAAAATTTGAGTTGGAGAGGAGTGTAAATGGTGTTTCCTGATGTTAGAGATTAAAAGGAGTTAGTTGGGGATGAAAGGGTTCGTTTTATATAAGAATTGGATAGGCAAATTGATCCCTCGAAACAAAACAAGCTAACCTGTCCACTATTGAAAAATACGGATTAGGGCACCGAAACTAAGAACTGGGCGCCTGAAACAGCTTGAAATGTCTCCAAAGCTGAAGTAGGCGTCCATCGCGGAAGTCTGGATCCTAATCCTGCACCCAAAACCCACCAACCGCCAGCCACTTGTCAAAAACGATCGTTAATCACGAGGGAGGAGAATTCAAGTGTAAATAGCAGGCTATATCGATGGAAAAGAAATTGCACGTGTCAAATGGATAAGAGAAGGTAGAGTTCCTTTACAAACAATTTGTGCTAAAATTGATCATTGTTCCTTTCTTCTTATAACCGCATGGATAAGCTCACACTTGGCTTATGTTATTCATGTAACATTCAGACTGAATGACTCTATGAAATTACGTCGATACTCCCACATATTATAGGTAACATAGGAGATATCTCTATTTTTCCCCCGAGGTCCATCCACGTTAATTGTTGAAAATATTCAAATAGAAACAGTAAATTAAAAGAGCAGAAAAACTCTCTCTTGTTTTCTATATTCTCCATTAACACTAATATTGTAGAGACCTGAAAATTCAGCTGAGACTTGTTCGGCAGCTCTGGAGAGTGTCGGGACAAGTCTAGGTTGCGTGGGCGCGAATGGACGCCTAACGGGCCCCCTGGGGAACACGAGAGCAGCATGTACTTGAGAGATCTGCGAAATTGCAGATTTCTGTGAGTTGTACCGGTACAGAGTGGTTGCTATACCGGTACAGATTGATGGCTATACCGGTACAAAATGGGATTTGTACCGGTACAGCCCGGCAGCATGGCTCAGTTTGACTTTTTGAGCCCTTTGTCCCCCTCTCTACTTTAGCCCATGCCTTTTATACTGCAGAGTGAGAGAGAGAGGAGCTGCTGCTGCTGCGTTCTTCTTCTTCTTCTTCTTCTTCGTTGCAGCCAGAGGGAGAGAGAGAGAGAGAGGAAGCTCGAGAGAAGCCCGAGCTTCGTCGACGACGCGCCGACGCGTGGTTTCCGCGGGTTTTCGACGACGAGACGCTGCGAGGGTGCTAGGCGCGCGTGCGAGATCACTGTCCTCGACCCAGCGACGGGCGTGGGGTGTTTTCTGAGGTGAGTTGACCCTCGACAACCCTCCGTTTACCTCGAAGCTCCTTGATTTTCGAGTTTGCTGCCGCTGCTGTGGACTGCAGCGTCGACGTTTAGTGTTTTGACTCGTGCTCTGTGTAGGAGACTCGGAATCCGGCGAAATCTGCGGCGTTGGATCCGTGACTTCCAGACGATTCCAGCGACACCTTACTTGCCGGATTTGGATCAGGTTTGCCCTGTCGGAACCCATGATTACTGAGCCGCTGTTTTTCGGAAAATTCTGAAGTGCTGAATTGCTGTTTTCCAGCGTCGACCGTCGGCACTTTGGCTGATTCTCCGCGCAGGGTGGTCGGATCGCGTCAAGACTTGCGGCGTTGGATTCCTGACTGCGAGACGAAGATTCTGACACCAAAATCGCGAATTTTGGTGAAGGTTAGCTTAGTTAACTTTAAGCTTTTCTCAGCCGCTGCGTTTCGGGCAGATTTCGGAGAATTCAGTGTTTTGTTCAATTCTTCGCAGCGGAGGACCTCGGCACTTGGCGGATCAGCAGAGGTGATCGAGGAGGACCTTGGACACTCCTTGCTGCCAGGGGTTTGCGACCGAGGTGGGTTTACATCGGATTTCAGCCTAAGTGCAATAGTCGACATGTATAGTAGTATGTTCATGATAGCCGTAGCTCGAATTCATGGAATTGTATATTGAATATCTGAATTTGGAGCATGCTTAGCGATTAATATTTTATACTTGTTGGACTTGGATTTGACTTAGGAGAAAACCCCGAATTGATCGTCATTATATACATTGCCAGATTTAGCTCTAGGAGCCGTATTTTCGCGGTATCGTCGCGGGTTTCGGGCGATGGATACTTGGGGTAGTGTAGACTGTTACGGGGGGGTCGGGCGCCGTCGGACAGACGGTGGGCCCAAAGTCTGCTCGTTACTTGGGTTTGGCCGGTGAGGGCCCGATTGAGCTCGACAGCGCTACGCTGCATACTCGGTTGGGTAGCTCCCCCGAGTGCCGCTCCGGAGTTTGGGCTTGTGCTTTCGCGTTGGTGTCGGGTAGTGCAGGTTGGACTCGCTCTCCACTGAGGTTTGGAGTGGGGGTAGCTGTATAGTCACAACCGGGCACGGGACGGGTGTGTTCCCAGTCCCAGGGACGGGTGGGTTCACAGTCCCCTTGTAGATTGGGTCTGGTTGTTTGGAGTCTGTAGGGGTAGTTTTGAGCTTGATAGCTTAGTGACTTGTAGCTGTAGAGAGTTCCAGCTTTCTTTTCTTCTATCTTGCTTACCCTGTAGACTTAGTGGGTGGACCGATGTTGTTTAGGGCGGCACCCACTGAGGACTACTTGTTTTATAGTAGTTCTCACGCCCTCTTTCTTCCACCCTTGTTGCAGGGCCTTCGCCTTCGGCTGCTGCTCCACCTGAGTCGGACCGTGGGAAGGGCGTGGCGAGCTAGAGCCTACCCTTCGAGTTCTGTGCTAGAGGACTTCCACTGCAGGTAGTGATAGTTTTGTTTTGGTTTTCCACTTTTGTACATACAGTTGAACTCGCTGGAGCGAGTAGCGTTATATCTGATTACTAGTATGTATATAAAGTTTGTTTTTCCCTACCTGTGTGTTTATATTTTATTTCAGCTCTATGCTACTGTTTGTGGCATTATATGTTATTACAGGTACAGCTACGCTTCGTATACAGAAGAAATTCTTTTGTATACGGCGGATTTGTCGGCGTGCCCGGTGAATATGCAACCCGGGGCGTGACAAATATATACATGATTCTTACATCCCAAAATGACAACTTGGCTAATCATAGAAATAAAATCATATACATAGTAGAGTAGCACAAATTATGTTGTAGGATTTTTCCTATATGGAAGGTTGCAGGAAATCCCAATCAAGGAATAATATTTCTTCAATCAAGGAATAATATATCTTCAACATCCCCTCTCAAACTCAAGGTGGCATACTAGATGTCAACTGGAGTTTGGACAATAAATCTCTAAGTCGCATAGTAGAGTGAGATTTAGTGAAAATATCCGCGAGTTGATTAGCTGATGAGATTGAGCAGAGGTGGAGTTTACTTTGCACTAAATGATGCCTGATAAAGTGACAATCTATTTCAATATGCTTAGTCCTTTCATGAAAAACCTCATTATGTGCTATTTGAATAGCACTTTGATTGTCACAATATAATGGAGTGCTTGAATGTTGAGGAACACCCATGTCTGCAAGTAGCCAGCGAAGCCAAAGTAATTGGGTGGTTGTATCAGCAAGTGCACGATACTCCGCCTCAGTGCTAGAGCGAGCAACAACATTTTGCTTCTTACTACGCCAAGAGATGAGAGAGTCTCCTAATAAAAAGCAATAGCCAGTGGTGGATCTCCTATCTCGTTGGATCCTCGCCTAATCGGCATCCGAATATGCACGAAGTTCCAAAGACGAAGAAGAAGAAAACTTGAGCCCATGAAAGAGAGTTCCTTTAATATATCTTAGAATGCGAAGAACAGCAGCATAATGAACTGATCGTGGTGAAGCCATAAATTGACTTACCAAATGCACAGCATATGATATATCTGGTCGGGTAACAGTAAGATAGATAAGACTACCCACTAATTGCCGATAGAGAGTAGCATTAGCGAGTGGCTCTCCGTCAGTTGGACGAAATTTAATATTAGGTTCTAATGGTGTATCAGCAATTTTGCTATCTGATAGTCCAGCTCGAGATAAGAGATCAGATGCATATTTGGCTTGAGATAAGAAATAGCCATCAGAGCACGATGTTATTTCAATGCCCAAGAAATAACTCAGTGCCCAAATCTTTCATTTCGAATTGTTCACTAAGAGAGCATTTGAGGTCTTGAATGCCCTGTATATCATCACCAGTGATGATCATGTCATCTACATATAGTAGTAGAATGATAATACCCTTTGTCGATTTTCGCAAAAATAGAGCTGAATCGTATGGGCTAGAAGAAAAGCCAAAACGACTGATTGTAGAGCTGAATTTAGAAAACCAGGCTCTTGGCGCTTGTTTTAACCCATATAAAGCTTTTTGAAGTCGACAGACCTTATTTGGAGGATGATCCAAACCAGGAGGTGGTAGCATATAAACTTCTTCATCAAGATCACCGTTAAGAAATGCATTCTTAACGTCCATTTGAAAAAGAGACCAGCGGCGAGTTGCAGCTATCGCAATAAGAGATCGAACTGTGGTGAGGCGAGCTACTGGAGCAAATGTTTCTTCATAATCGATACCATATTCTTGAGTGAAGCCTTTGGCTACAAGGCGAGCTTTATAGCGCTCAATGCTACCGTCTGAGTGAGTTTTGATTTTATAAATCCATTTACAACCGACTGCTGATTTCCCCGAAGGTAAATCAACTAGGTCCCAAGTTCTGCTTTTCTGCAGAGCATCAAGTTCTTCTTTCATTGCTTGCTGCCAAAGAGGATTAGAGGAGGCTTCACGAAAGGTATAGGGTTCATGCAAAGTGGCCATTGCAAAATAGCAATGGTAATCTTTGAGTTTAGTCGGTGGAGCTCTAACCCTACTAGATTGACGAACATTGACAGAAGTGGTAGTATTAATGAGAGAAAGATCTTCATTGCTTGATTCATATATGGCCTGCTCATAGGAATCATCCGACCTCCTGGATTCATCGGGTGGGTTAATTGTGGTTGTTGTTTGAGCTGAGATGTCATCACCTTCGCTTGTATTATTAATTTCAGGAAAGAGATCAATTGTCAAATTGGTAAAAAAATGTGAATCAGAAGAAGAAACATGAAATTTGGAGAGACTTGAGAACATTGTATGCTCCCAAAAAATCACATGTCTAGAAATTCTAAGGCGTTTACTAACAGGGTCATAACACCTATAACCTTTGTGTTCAATGCCATAACCAAGAAAACAGCACAAACGAGAGCGGGATTCCAATTTGTTATGTTCATGAGATTGAAGAAGAACAAAACATGCACACCCAAAAGTCTTTAGATCGGAATAATCAGGCGGTTTACCAAACAAACGTTCATAAGGAGATTGATTAGCGATAACATTAGAAGGAACCCTATTAATGGTGTAAATTGCAGTGAGAGCAGCTTCCCCCAAAATTGTTCGGGAATAGATGCGAGAGATGAGAAGAGTACGAACAGTGTCCAAAATGTGTCGGTGCTTACGTTCGGCACGACCATTTTGTTGAGAGGTGCCAGGACAAGAGGCATGAGAAATTGTTCCATCTTGCTTAAGAATTGATAAAAACTCTTTTTGTTTATATTCTGAAGCATTATCAGATCGGAAAACTTTTATAGTGCGAGAAAATTGGGTTTTTATCATAGTAGAAAATTCTCGATAAATGCCTAACAATTCAGATTTCAGACGCATCAAATAGATCCAAGTGTATCGTGAAAAATCATCA
Organism: Aechmea fasciata; assembly: GCA_025177825.1. Classification (NCBI taxonomy): domain Eukaryota; kingdom Viridiplantae; phylum Streptophyta; class Magnoliopsida; order Poales; family Bromeliaceae; genus Aechmea; species Aechmea fasciata. The sequence continues at coordinate 2,027,115 of CM045923.1, read as the reverse complement.
ACAAATATGACAAAGTATCTTGATCCACCTAATGAGGTAACAGGTGATGGACCCCAAACATCAGAATGCACAAGATCAAAAGGTGCAATAGCAAAAGATTTACTATTACTAAATGGCAATGCTGATTGTTTTCCAAGTTGGCAAGAAATACAATTAAAATCGGATGAATCAACTGAACCAAGTTTACCACTAGAAGCTAAGTCTTTGACTCTGGATTTGGAGACATGACCAAGACGAGAATGCCAAAGACTAAGAGAATTAGAAGATAAACCGGAGTTCGTAACAGCGGCATATGAAGATTGAGGTAAGTGCAATGAATCTAGCTCAAACATACGACCAATTTTATGCCCGGTCCCAACGATCCGTTTGGTCAGTGAATCCTGCACAACAACACCAGTACGAGAAAAACAAATGTCAAAGCCAAGATCACATAATTGTCCTACTGAAAGAAGATTCATCGATAACTTAGGTACAAAATACGTATCAGATATTGATAGGTCTGGAGTATTAATGGATCCAATATGGCTAATATGCATAAGTGATCCATCGGCAGTTTGAATAGGAGAAGTGTTGGAAGCAATATTTTTCGATGAAAAATTGGAACGATTGGGTGTCATATGATTGCAACAAGCTGAGTCAAAAAACCAAGAAGAATTACGATGAAAGAGCAGGATTGTAAGTTTGTGTGGGACAACACCTGATTTATTATTGCCTCAAGATCCTTTGCGGAAATAGTAGGGGTGGTAGAAGCAGCTTCGTCATTTGAGCTGGTGTTAACAGCAGCAGCAGGGCGGCGGAAAGAGTCATTCTTGGTTCTTTCTTGGTCACGCCTTTTCCTTTCAAGTTTCCAACAATTCTCAATTGTATGTCCTTTCTTTTTGCAATATTTGCAGGAATTAATGATTGTGGGATTAGAAGCAGTGGCCAAGGCGATATTAGTAGGCACAATTGTGGTTGATAACACATTATCAAAAGAAACATGTGAAATATTCTTCCGAGTTTCTTCGGCAATCAATTCAGCTACAGCTTTGTCAATACTTGGTAAAGGATCACGATGTAACAAACTTGTTCGAACTTGTTCGTAATTATCATCCAATGCTATGAGAAATTGATAAAGATGCATAGCATCGCGATATTCATAGAATTTCTTAGCATCATTAGAGCAGTCCCACTGAGGTTCAGATAAAGACAATTGATCCCAAATATATGACATTTGTGAATAAAAATCAGATATAGATTGACTTTTATCTTGACGCATGCGATGTAAAGTAGTGATATGCTGATAACGAGAAGCACTACTAGTAGCAGAATATCTCTTGGCTAGAAGATCCCATACCTCTTTGGCGGTATCAAATTTACCAAATTGCTGACGAATTGATTTGATGGATGTGTTACCAAACCAAGAAATCACTTTATGATTGTTGCTGTCCCATTCTTCTATTCTAAGCCGGTACGCACCATCACCTTCATTCGTCCGACTGACTGGTTCTATGATGTCCCCGGTGACATATCGCCATAATTTACGTCCTTTGAGAAAGTTTCGCATGTCTTGAACCCATAGAGTATAGTTGGATCCATCAAGAATAGTTTGGATAGGTTGTGCAATATCTGCTTGAGCCATATACGAGATAATTTGTAAAAAGATGAGCAAATTAATAAGGCTAGAATCTCACCAACGAACAAATCCTCTCGGACCACTGAAGTATATCTTCAGTGCGCAAGGAATTACTATCTCCTCAAAAGAGTGGCTCTGATACCATGTTGAAAATATTCAAATAGAAACAGTAAATTAAAAGAGCAGAAAAACTCTCTCTTGTTTTCTATATTCTCCATTAACACTAATATATACATGATTCTTACATCCCAAAATGACAACTTGGCTAATCATAGAAATAAAATCATATACATAGTAGAGTAGCACAAATTATGTTGTAGGATTTTTCCTATATGGAAGGTTGCAGGAAATCCCAATCAAGGAATAATATTTCTTCAATCAAGGAATAATATATCTTCAACATTAATGAATCGAATGGTCCTTTGACCTTCGTTTGAAGGAGATGGCCGGAATAGATGAAATCTCATGAGATCCGCCCACTATTACTATGAAAAATATTCGAGCTTACTTCTGGGTGCCCGAAACTAGGCTTGAAATAACTCCAATAATAAAGACCAAACCGCACCTCGGATCTGGGGCCCCAGTTCCAACATTTGCCAAAAACTGTCAGAACTTTAGTTTTGGCTTAACTGAGTGTGCCTAGTCCATTTTCATGTCTATTTCGCACCAAAATGACTCCGACTCGTCACGACACTGTACAGATGTGTTGATTGGTTGGTGATACTATAGTCATTCTGACAGCTAACCTTTTGGGGCTCCATATTCGCCCACACCTCTGCCAACGCCGATAGTGGTAATGTAGGCTCAAATTTGAGGACGATGAGAAGAGAAACCACGTCAAGGCAAGGGTGGGGGTGGCGACTGTAGAAAAGGGTGAAGGAAGGGGTGCGGTAGTAGAAAAGGATACATAGGGTGGAATAAAAAAAAAAGAAAAAAAATATTTTTCTTCTTCCGAAAAAGCCACTATGTATCGTGGCCACTATAGAAAGGTCAATAAGAAAGAAGAAGAAAGAAGAAGTTGCACCGTTTGAAAACTAATTTGAATTATTTAAAACTATTTAATAAGTTACACTATAAAAAATAGAATTTGCACTATATGATACTACGATGTACTGTTTGTGACTAAATTGCACTATTTGAGCAACTTAGTTTCAGATAATGCAATTTCTATTTTTTGCTATGCAATTTAATCTCAAATAATTTTAAATGGCTCCAACAATGCAACTTGTCTCAAATAATATAACTTTTATATTTTGAGGTGCAACTTAATCTCAAATATTTAAAAGTGATGCAACATAGTCTCAAATAGTACAACTTACTCTCAAGCAACGTAACTTTTTCTTCTTCTTCTTCTTCTTTCTTCTCTACATGTTGGCCTTCTCTATAGTGGCCATAGCGTGTGGTGGCCTTCCGAGGAGAAGGGAAAATATATTTTTTTCTTTTTCTTTTTCTTCTTCCTTTTCTTTTACACTCTGTATTATTTTTTACTATCATGCTCCCTCTCTCACCCTCTGCCGTTGTGCCGAGGAGGAGGGGGCTGGCAGTGGGTTTGGCCATGGCGTGGGTGGCGGTATTGGTGGCGGGAATGGGTAGGCGGGGAGGTCGCGGTAGAGCATGTCGTCGAGCAAGGAGGTGGTGGAGCGGGCCTGGCCGCAACGGCAAAGGGCCTGGGCGAGGGCGCGGTAGGATGAGGGGTCGAGGGAGAGGTCGAGGCCAGGGAGGCGGGCTCATCGCTGGCGACGTTGCCGGAGCGGGCGAAAGCAACGTCGTCGGGGCAGGAGGGGGTGGCGTAAATGGTAGAAAGGTACCGTCCGAATAATACCTTTGTACCTTTGTACCTTTCGGGGGCCTTTGTGGAGCATGTCGTCGAGCAGGGAGGCGGTGGAGCGGGCCTGGCTGCGGCGGTAGAGGGCCTGGGCGAGGGTGCCATAGGAGGAGGGGTCGGGGGAGAGGCAGAGGCGGGCGAGGCGGGCTCGTGGCCGGCGACATCACCGGAGCGAGCAAGGCGATGTTACCGGGCGGCGGGGGTGGCGTTTCGCCTCGCCGCTCTCGGGAAGAGAAAGAAAAAAGAACGAGAGAAATAAAAGGAGAAAAGAGAAAAATATATAATAGTATTTTGATCGATTCGCTAAATAATCGAACCGAATCTACAAATATGGAAAATGTGGCCCACTTTTGCAAAAGCCCAAAATTAGAGGATTTTTTACGCAAATTGGCCTAATAATAATAATAGTTTGGTGGTTGGTACCCGAGACCCAAATTCGAATCCTAGTTGATTCACATTTTCAGCTAAGTTTATTTTTAAATAAAATTAACGAAGCGTGCTACCTATCTCTCTCAAAAAAAAAAAGTTTTCTACCAAAAGGCAAATAAGTTTTGTATTTTTTCCTCGCTTCGGCAATTTAGTAAATAACCATTATATATTAAGTAATGTATTTCAAACTTTTTATATACCCTATTGATAAATTATTTGTTAATATTAATTAAGAGATTTAATTTTTTTTTCACACATAATCTATTAATAAGTATAATTATAAATACGTAAATTTAATTTGTTTCGTAAACTTTAGTAGTTAATATAATAACATAAATCTAAATTTAAATTCTTGTGATCTTTCATGTACAAAATAAAATTTTTTCACTAAATTTTTTTTTTAAAAAAATTCGTACAATTTTCACATCAATTAGGACGCTAAATTCAGTTTATAAATTTTTCTCTACAACCCAAACAAAACAAAATTAAAAAGAATAATCAAATAACAAATATAATAGAAATATATTTAAGAAAATCAAATGTTTATAAAAAATTAATTTTTTTCAATTAGAATAAAATAGTTGAGAAAATAAAAAGTTATCTAATTTTTTAAATTATGTGATACATGTAAATTTAAAGTTTCGTCAACTTTAATATACCTTATTGTTAAATATAATTAAACAAATCTAAATTTAAATCTTTCTAATATTTTGTATACTCTATAAATTCTTTCATATTAAATTTTTTCTTTAGAATTTTTCACTGACCATCTTGATTAAATTCATAATAGGAATTTTAATATATTAATTAATTTTCTGAAAAATAATTTTCATTTAATTAAAATAAAATGGCTGATCGAGATAATATATAAAAGCTATCAAATTTTTTAAAATATGTGAAACATATCACTTGTTAGAAGAATGGTAATTTTGTAAATTACATTTAAGTATTATAAAATTTATTTGGTTTGAAACTCATTATGTACCTTATTAATAAATTAGCTTTTTATATTAAATAAGAAAACCTAAATTTAAATCCTTTCGTATTCTCTATTAATCAATATGTTTGCGAAAATCTAAACACAGGTCTTTTCACATTCTCTTTTATTTTATTACACTTAAATATCTCTGTGGCCTTTCAAATACTCCAGTTGTAAATGTAATTTTTTTTCACATTATATAAACCTCTTTCAACAACATTTCACCCATAATACTCCACTTATGATCCTTCTCTTTCAACAACATTTCACCCAAAACACAGGTCTTTTCACATTCTCTTTGAAAAAACCTCTTTCAACCTTTAATCTGTTCCATATATTCCTCAATTGTTATGCATACATCTCTGATTGTTAATTGTTAATTAGAATTATGTAATCGATTACAACATCATTTCTTTTTACAGGTAAACCTTTAATCTGCAAATTAACTAGCTAGCAAACATGACCATCACCAGAGAGCTCAGTGTGAAGCTCCTAGTCGACACCAAAGCCAACAAAGTGCTTTCTGCCGAAGCCGGAAAAGATGTTGTCGACTTCTTATTCAGCCTCCTCGCGCTTCCGGTCGGGACCATTATAAAGCTCATAACAAAGGAATCCATGGTCGGAAGCGTCGCAAACATACGTCAAAGCTTAGAGGGCCTCGACAGTACCTACTTCCTCTCTGACCAAGCCAAGGTCGACCTCCTCAACCCGAAGATATCAGTCCCTTCTCTCTCAGAAAATGGCGTACTCCTCTTGCCTACTTCTGCATCGTCGTCGTCGACGGCAACGAGTAAACTGTACTATAAGTGTTCCTATAATTATAACACCTCTTGCTCCAACTATGTTACGCATGTTAGTGGGACTAGATGCCCTTCATGCAATAATCGCATGACAAAAGAGGTGCAATATGTTGGGCCCAACTCGAGCGGAGCGGTACAGGCCGTCAATACTAGTACAGGAGAGAATGGTTTAGGAGTTGTGAAGGGGGTGCTTACGTACACCATAATGGATGATCTCACCATCAGCCCCATGTCAACTATATCGAGCATCACTCTGCTTAATACCTGTAATGTCAAGGACTTGAGCGTGCTCCAGGAGATGACCGTGAAGCTCGGCATGAAAGAGGTTCCTTTCGATCCTATATATGTCTTTCCTTTTATCTTAATTCCTTAATTATTTGTTTCTTTTGCTCTTATACTTTTATTAATCTAACTGCTCCGCTCGAGTTGGGCCCAACATATCCATGCATCTTCAAGTCAGTTAACATCTATATATTAAGCCCTACATCTTATACTTTTATTATTAATCTAACTGCTCGATTTCTGCATATAAAACCTGCAAGTTAATAGGTGGGGTGTGACTAAAATATGAGACGGGAATTTAAGAGTCGATATATAAATACATGCTCGATTCTAAACATGCACATGAGATGCACGTACCAGGTGTAGGCAATAATTAATTGTTGCGTTAATTAATTTTCCCTCGGGCTCTCCAATTTGCATGACATTTAACTTTAGTCCTCAACCTAATTATTTTTACAATCAGGTATAGGCAATAAAAGTACTGTTTTTTATTATATATTTCAATTTCTTTCTCTCATCAAATAAAGATACGGACCAAAATGTAATGCTGTAAAGAGTTAGGAGTGCTAAATAAAGAACATAAAAGTTGGAGGACCAAAGTGAAACTTGGCTCGTAAGTTTAGTGACTGAGTGGTGTAATTATTAATTTAATTACCCAACAAATCCATGCATCTTCAACTGGGGCTAGGCAAAGGTACGTGGATGGATTCGTTGAAGCTAACCCAAATTCAGTCAACTGTGAAGAGCGAATCTGAGTGGATTAAATGAAATCTATTAACAACATCATCATCCCTTGAAATTAATTTGTTTTCTACGATTAGATGATTTAGGCAGTTTAATTTAATTTCTCGCATTTATCGATCTCTATAAATAAATAAATATATATATATATATATATATATATATATATATATATATATATATATATATATATATATATATATATATATATATATATATATATATATATATATATATATATATATATATAAACTTGCGCAAATTAATAAACCGTCTATGTCGGTATTTTCATGCGAACTCTTGAATAGACTTGTTTATTTGCATGGGCATCTTAATATAGTAGCTAGGGACATCTACGAGAAAGAGTTTGCATTGGGACGTACCCTAGCTAGCAAGGGCATGTGCTTATATTAGTAAGAATTTCAAAAATATGCATAAAATTATCGATTTTGTAGATATATTTGTAGAATTAATTTTACATATTTTTAAGAGTATGCGTGCAAAAGAAACCCGTATATTTATATGTTTTAAACACATGGGCAGGGTTTGCGGCTACTGAAGGCATCTTTACAGTCTAAAACTGTTCTCACTGACGTTTTCCTCACGAAGAGGGCTGCACGAGTGAAAGGGTCGATCTGATACAGAATGGCCTGATTGAATGTTAGGTTCTTTTTTGGTGGTTAATAATGCAGGGTTTTGGTCCGGCTTCTTTTGTGTCCATAGACATGCTCACTATATATATATATATATATATATATATATATATATATATATATATATATATATGTGTGTGTGTGTGTGTGTGTGTGTGTGTGTGTGTGTGTGTGTGTGTGTGTGTGTGTGTGTGTGTGTGTGATATAATATGCTGTTGGTGCATTTGCATTACTTGTTTAGAATGCTGTAACTACCAGGGACGAAGCCAGAATTTTGGTTGGGGGGGGGGGCCAAAAACACATTATGCAAAATATATTGATCTTCAAAAAAAAAATTAATAAACAAACTATATATAATAAAAATTTGAAGTATAATAATATAAAAAAAATTTTTAAAAATTTTGCTTACATGCAAAAATTAGAATAGTTATCGTCGCTCCTTCAAGTTAGAATAGCGAGCCAGATGAGTAGAGGCGGGCTGAGGAGAGAGATTGAGAGAAAAGAGCAATTGAGAGAGAGAGAGAGAGAGAGAGAGAGAGAGATTTTTACTGTTTAAGGGGATGGGCCCACAAGTCAGCATAGAATTGGCCCACTAGTCAACATATTTTTTTAAGAAAATTTCATTTTGGTCCCGTAAGTTTGTAATATTTTTATTTTTTTAATAACTTAATAATGGATCTTCTTGTAATTTTAAAAATGTTGGGGGGGCCATGGCCACTGTCGGCCCCCACATAGCTCCGTCCCTGGTAACTACAAATATTGTGTTTAATTGCTTGCAGTTGGTAAGATGCATTTTAAGATCATTTTAGTTTGCGTATATTTAAATTTGCTCTCGTGTGGTTTCAACATATCTTTATTGTTTCACACGTAGGGTCAGAAAGTTTAACTTAATTAACTACTTTGTAGTTTTATTTGTGTTTCATAATTAGAACCGATCATTAAATAGGATTAGTGGTTCATTTTAGAAATCACAGGGTTGCTAAGTACAAATTATTAATCAGTCCTATAGTTTGTAACATGCATGTATTACTTTACTGCCCATTATGGATGCCCCTACTTAATAACCAATTCTTGCAGTGATATAGGTGCTAAAGGAGCAAATTATGGATAGTAATGTGAAACTTTTTAAAGGGCTTTTTTTTGCAAATAGTTCCTTGACAAAATTTTTTAAAAAAATTAGCCCCGTCCAAAATTTATTTGCAAAAATAGCTCTCTTTCTGCCACGCAAGCGCCACGTCAGCGCCACGCGGGCGGGGCTGGGGCCAGGTATTTAAGTTGAACACGGTGAACCATTCACCATGTTCAAACACGGTGAATGATTCGCCGTATCCAATTAATGCATATATCCGGAGCTAAAATGGCTAAGTCGGGATATTTGTATTGGACACGGTGAACAATACAAATATCCCGGACTTAGCAAGGTTTAACGTTTAGATTAGGGCGCTATTCTTGTTATTTTTTGGGGATGCATGTATATGATTGGCCTAAATTGTGATGGTGGCATTTTGGGTAAAAGAGGCATTGTACTGGTAAAGTTAATTACAACATTTTTACTATAAAAGTAGTATAGTAAAGCGGCAATGGCAGCTGACGTGAAGCGGAAGCTGAAAGGGAAGGCTATTGATACCTCGGCCGGCCGGCAGAGAAGGGCGGCGGAGGCGACCGGAGCTCCCACGGCCTCCCCAAAAGCTCTCCTATCAGGGTTAAGCGCCGATCTGGAGCGGCGGTTTCTGAAGCTCAAACGGCTATGGAACACAAGCGTTAATGCAGCTACCTACCATCATCCTTCTAGCCATAATGGATGTTCCATCTCCAGGTCCAAAAAAGTGCACTGGGCGGATGCTGCGGGCTTGGCTTTATCTCACGTTACCTTCTTCGAGAAAGATGAGCCCTGTTCTCACACCGGACACCGGGATGCCCCTACAGCAACTTTGAATGATAGACATATCTCTGGGTCAAGATCCGGACAGTTGAGCATTTAATCTCCAAAAGCCTCCCGCTCCCTGCTGATAAGAAGAGCTACAAAGAAGCTCTTCTCACTTCACCTTCTTCCTCCAACCAGTCCGCGCCTCCCTTTCTTGGTACACCCAATCACACTCGACTCTCCTTTAAAGGCCGGTGCTTTCGGTGCCTGGGCCTCGACCATCGAGCCGCCAACTGCCGAGACCCCATCCGGTGCATCTCGTGCCTGAAAACTGGACACAAAGCCCAGGCTTGTATGGATCGCCTGCCCATGAACGTTTACCGGGCGATGCGCGCTTGGCCAGCATCCTTGAGCGCCTACGTCCCTCTAACAGAAGACTTCTTTACCAGACAAAATAGGCGCCGTAACGCCATGCTGGTGGAGGTGGTCCCTCCGGCGAACCTCGGCCGCTTCCCCCAGGACACCATTGCTAGCAGCCTCGCGAACCGCTTCGGAGGCTACCCCTCCGACTTTCTGGTAACAAAGTACAGGGAGTGGGTGTAGAGACCTGGAAAATTGCACCTGAGGCTTGTCTACAGCTCTGGAGAGTGTCGGGACCAGCCTGGGTCGCGTTAGCGCCAAATAGACGCTAAACGGGCCCCGTGGGAACGCGAGAGCAGCGTGTGTCACAAAAATCTGCAAATAACAGGTTTTTTTGTGAGCTGTACCGGTACAAGTCGGTTGCTATACCGGTATAGCAACGGTTGCTATACCGGTATAGCCACCAGAGCTATACCGGTATAGCCACCAGAGCTATACCGGCATAGCCCTGCGCAGTTAGGCTCTCGGGTTGCCTGTTTGTACCGGTACAAATGGGGTTTTGTACCGGTACAAAGCAGAGGTATGGTGCAGTTTGACTTTTTGGGCACTAGTCACATCACCCCTTTTGCCCTTACCTTGGACCAGAGAAGAGAGAGAGGGGGAAGCTTCTTCTTCTCCTTCCTCGCTGCTGCTGCTGCTCCTGCCCTTGCAACCAGAGGAGGTGGAGGAGCTCAAGAGAAGCTCGAGCTTCGACGACGACGACGCGCCGACGTGAGATTTCAGCGAGCTTTCGGCGTCGAGACGCTGCGAGGGGCCGGCGTGCGTGCGGGACCACTGCCCCCGACTCGGCGACAGGCCTAGGGCTCGTTTCGAGGTGAGTAACCCATCGAGTTTCCCTCCGTTGCATCTATTTCCTGGATTTTCGAACTGCTGCTGGCAGCACCGTCGACCCGCGGAGTTTTGACCATATCTCTGTGTAGGAGAGTCGAAATCCGGCGAAATTTGGGGCATTGGATCCGCGACTGCGAGACGATTCCAACGACACCTTACTTGCTGGATTTGGACAAGGTTTGCTCAGTCGGAACCCATCTTTACTGAATCGCTGTTTGCGAGCAATTCCTGAAATGCTGAACTGCAGGAATTCTGCGTCGACCGTCGGCACTTTGGCTAGTACTCCGCGTAGAAGTGGCGAAATCTAGCGATTCTTGGACCATTGGATTCTAGACTTCGAGACGAAGCTTCTGAGCCCTCACTTGCCGAAATTGGAGAAGGTTAGCTTATTTGGATTTAAGCTTTTCTCAGCCGCTGTTTTTCCGGCAGATTCTGTGAAACGGTGTAACGTTGGGTTACTTCTTCGCAGCGGGGGACTTCGGACCTTTGGCGGACCAGCGAAGGATCCTTTGGACGCGGGCCACCTTCCTTCACTGCCAGGAGATTGCTATCGAGGTGGGTTTTCATCGGATCACGCCTAATTTAAATAGTCGACATGTATAAGTTCCGGTTTTTGACTAACTTGTGATCGCTCGAATTCATGATTAGTAGTACTTTAAATCTGAATTTTGGAAGGATGTTTAGTATACTTTTAATTATACATGTGGACTTGGATTTGACTTAGGAGAAAACCTCGTTTTGGATCGTCATTAGCCTACACTACCAGATTTAGCTCTAGGAGCCGTTTTGTGCTGTATCATCGCCGTGGGAGTGCGATGGATACCCAGGGTAGTGTAGTTTGCTTTTACGCTCGCGCTGGGGATGCCGAGCTTACTTTTCAGCAAAGTCTAGTCGTGCTGGTTGTCGGGCACCGTCGGGGGTTTGACGGGGGACCCAGTGTACTGTGTGGTTACAATTTGTGCCAAGGGGCACGGGGTGTGTTAATTCTTGGACCCTGTGTACTTGACTATGCCTGTGAGAGCCAGATTGAGCTCGACAGAGATACGCTTGCATACTCGGTTGGTTCGCGCCCACGAGTGCCGCTCCGGAGTCTGGCTTAGTGCTTTTGCGTTGGTGTCGCTGCGCCCTCGTTGTGGGTTGCTCTCCGCTAGCTACCCCCGGGGTAGTTGTAGTGTTGCTTCGACGGGCGGGACGGGTGCTTTCACGTCCTCGTAAGATTGGGTCGCCTTTTACTAGTTCTACGAGAGAGTGGTTTAGAGCGGGATAGTATAGGGATTGTTAGTCGAGGGTTTCACTTCTTTTACATTCTTGCTTACCCTGTAGACTTAGTGGGTGGACCGATGTGTTTAGGGCGGTACCCACTGAGGACTACTTGTTTTTATAGTAGTTCTCACGCCCTCTTTCTTCCACTGTTGTTGCAGGGCCTTCTGTTGCGGCTGCTGCTCCGTTCGAGTCGGACCCCGGGAAGGGCGTGGCGGGCTAGAGCCTACCCTTCGAGTTCAGTACTAGAGGACTTCCACCGCAGGTAGTGACAGTTTTTGGTTTGGGACACTTTTGTACATACAGTTGAACTCGCTGGAGCGAGTAGGGTTACCTTTGTATCTGTGATTGTATGTATATAAAGTGGTTATTTTTCCTACCTGTTTGTTTATAGTTTATTCCAGCTCTATGCTACTGTTTGTAGCATTGTATGTTTATACAGGTACAGCTACGCTTCGTATACAGGAGAAATTCTTTTGTATACGGCGGATTTATCGGCGTGCCCGGTGAATATGCAACCCGGGGCGTGACAGTGGGACTTCGTCATCTTCCTCCCTGAGTGGGTTCTGAGCGAATCTCTAATCCGCAGGGAGCTCGTTAGTCTTGGGGATTTCAGGCTCAGGTGTTTCGCCTGGAGTCCCTACGCAGGTGCTCGACACTTCCTTCCTACCTACAAGGCGTGGATCCGGCTGGTGAGTTTGCCTTACGAATGTTGGTCCTCCCGCACGGTGACATCTATCGTAGGAGGTTTCGGCCGATTCCTCAGAGCTGATGATTTCTCCACGCGGATGGGCGACCTCTCGGGTTATCGCTGTTTGGTGGCCGTCAACTACCTCTCCGACATCCCGAAAAATATGGAGATCTCCTTCGGCGGTATCTCAATCTCGATCTTGGTTGAACTGGAAAGATGGACTCAAAATGGCCCCGGAAGTCGCCGGAATCCTCCCCCTCCACCGTACGAGAGAGCCGGTCATCACGATCCGGATGTGAGATCCTGCGAAGGCGATCGCCGCAATCTCGCCTTTAACAACAGAGGGCGACCGTCGGCCGCCGCTGATTCCAGCGTGACGATCTGTTGGGACTCCTCCGAGATCAGAGATAGGCGGTGCACTCCGAGATCAGAGATAGGCGGTGCACAATCACTGCTCGTTCCACGCAGCTCGGTGCTCCGCAGTCCCCCACTTTGATGCAAAGGAACCTGGTGTCACCAAATCCGGCAGCGGTCTCTCCGGTCGGCGGTGCTACGGCCGGTGGAGGCACGGCTAACGGCACGCCGCTCATTCCGTCGCGCATGTCGAATTCAAATCCCTCTGAACTCCTTTCCATTCTGGTGAAACCTGCTCGAAAGGTGGGGTGCACTTTTCGATTGTCAGATGCCCTCACCTATGTTTGGTCAAAAGATGAGCTTTTTGCACCTATCATATGTGGCATTAATTCCATTCCTTTCCGAGCTCTTCTGGAATGCTATGACAAGGTTGGGAGGTGGGCCCCACCCGATGAAGAATGGATTTAGAAAAGTGGAGGGCTCGTGCACCCGAGACTTCACAGGAGCATTAATTTTCCTTCCTCGGGCCCCACAACTCTTGACACCTCAGTTTTAATTGCTCCAATTGTGGGTCTTAGCCAGCACCGGGTCATTTCCATCTCCATTCCGGGCTTGGGCCATATTGGTGATCTCTCCTCAGGCCCTCCTCCTCGCGTGGGCCCCTCCTCGGGCCCCCCCTCTGGCCCCAACTTGGGCCCCCTCTTGGGCCCCCAACTGGACCCTCACTCGGGCCTCCTCCTACGTGTGGGCTCCTCTCCGGGCCCCATTTTTTGCTCAGGCCCGCCCACCCTCCTCCTTTGCGCAGGCCACTCCCCGGGCCTCCACTGCTCGGGCCACTTGAGCCCCCTCCTTGCTGATCGAACCTCGGGGCCTTATGGGAGCGTTCTCAAGGCTCCATCGGGCATCCCCTTGGACTTTTCCCCCGCTATTTGGTCCTCCGAATCGAGGGGGAGTTTTCACAAGGCTGCGCCCTCCTCAATCCTCGACTCCCCTCTTGGTTCATCTAATCCCTTGTGCGATGATCGCTCCACTCAAATTACTAGCATCGACTATGACGCCATCACTCCTTCAAGGGTTAGCAGCAGACTTTCCAACCTTGGAAGGGAGACCATACTGGGACGCGCAATGAGCAGGAAAGCAAGTTTTCGCGAGGGGGAGAACTCTGACTATGGCAACTCCTCGAGAAAAATTTCAAGCAAGAAAATCAGAGAGAAAAGTGCTAGTTGTGGAGTAAATCTGTCCGCTGCTGAAGCCTTTGATCTACACAAGCTCTTGACTGGGCCTAGCTCTATCTAGTGTTGTCTTGTCTGGCCTTCTGCTGATGATTTTGTGTTTTGTTTGTTCTCATGTCGATTAGCATCCTTTCTTGGAACACTCGAGGTCTTAATGATCCTCGCAAAAGATGCCTCGTTAGGTCTGTCGCGTCTAAGCTTTACTTTGGTGTCATTTGCCTTCAAGAATCCAAAGTGGACTCAGTGTCTTGCTCCTTTCTTCGCTCATGCTGCGGTTCGAACTTCGACAAATGCCTTTTCCTCCGTGCTGCGGGGGCCTCGGGCGGTCTAATCACCTGTTGGAATTCAAAACGCTTTTCCTGCAGCGAAGCTATAGTGCGAACGTACTCCCTCACCCTTTTTCTCACTCATATTACAAGCGGCAAGAGTTTCTATCTCACAAATGTCTATGGCCCTCCAAGCTGGGATGGCAAGGAAGCGTTTTGTTCGAAACTTCTTTCCCTCAAAGACGTCTGCCTAAACAGATGGGTCATCTGCGGAGACTTTAACTGCACCAAAAATCAATCCGAGAGAAAAGGACTTCCTTGGAGTAGGAAAACTATGGCAATGTTTTCTGATCTCATCAACAATCTAGAAGTCATAGACCTACCTCTGTCGAACCAATCTTACACCTGGTCGAACATGCAACATAGACCCACCTTAGCCAAACTTGATAGATTCCTAGTCTCGACGGACTGGGATCTATCCTTTCCGTTAAGCAAGGTCACTGCTCTTCCCAGGCATACGTCTGACCACACCCCGATTCTTCTTTCCACGGAAACCAAACTTGCGCCGCGAAGATTTAGATTCGAGAAAGTCTGGCTCTCCAAAGATGACTTTCGAACTAATGTACCTATCTGGTGGTCCGAAGTCGACAATAAGCGATCTGCAATCCTCACGTTATCTGCAAAGCTTCGACACTGCAGAGTTCGAATAAAGGAATGGTGCAAAATAAATTTCTACAGCATAAGAAAAACCTTAAAGCATTTACAGGAGGAGATACAGAAAATCGATCTCCTAGAGGAGCAACAGAATCTTTCTGAAGATGTACAAGACAGGAGAGCAAATCTAAAATTGGAGCTCCAGCAGATATTAGAGGATGAGGAAATTCTTTGGAAAACTAGGTCCAAGCAAACTTGGCTAATGGAAGGTGACCGGAACACCAAATTTTTTCACGCGGTGGCCAACGAAAGGAAACGGGCCAACACTATAGACGTCATCGAGGATGAAGAAGGGGTACAACTACACGGCAAAGAGTTAAAGCGATCTTTTTTCTACCGCAACTTTCGGGGCCTGTTTGGACAGAGGGATGAGAGATCGCAATCCCATGGGAACTGGAGTGCGCTTTACCAGCAAAACAAATTACTAAATCCCGAGCTTCTGACGTCACCTTTCAACATCGAAGAAGTTAAGAATGCTACTTTTCAACTAGCTGGCGACAAGGCCCCTGGGCCAGACGGCTTTCCACTTCTATTCTTTCAAACTTTCTGGGAATTCGTTAAGGTTGATATCTTCAGGGTCTTTATTGAACTCCACGAAGGCACAATTTCCACTGATCCGATTGACTACTCCTTTATCTGCCTTATCCCCAAGAAAGAGGGAGCCCGTAAACTCAAAGACTTCCGGCCAATCAGCCTCATCAACGGAGTACAGAAAATTATCTCCAAAGTTTTGGCCAACAGGCTGGCCAGTGTCTTACCGCCTATCATCTCTCCCACTCAATCGGCCTTCCTCAAAGGCCGACTAATGATTGACTCGTTTGCTACTACTAGTGAGTTAGTCAGGTGGTGTTCTAAAACTAATACGGAATGCGCTTGCGTTAAAGCTGACTTCGAAAAAGCTTTTGATAATGTGAGGTGGAGCTTTCTGAAGGACATAATGTTGTGGGCGGGCTTCAGCGAAAAGTGGTGGTCTTGGATTGAACAGTGCTTGTGCAATGCAAAAGTTGCCATACTGGTGAATGACACACCAACGAAGTGGTTAAAAACCAGGAAGGGAGTTAGACAAGGAGACCCCCTCTCTCCATATCTATTCCTATTGGTGGCTGACTGCCTAGCTAGACTGACCGAATTCGCCAGAAGGAACAACCTCCTTTCTGGAATCGGACCATCTCCTGCTTGCCAAACAATCCTAATCCAATATGCCGACGATACTATCTTTTTTTGCGAACCCCGAAAACGTAGCATGAGAAACTTGCGATTTTTATGGAAGTACTATTTGAATGGGCATCTGGACTCCGAATCAATTTGGGCAAGTCTGAACTTTATTACCTGGGAGCTAGGCCTCAGAAAGCGACCAAACTCGCTAACATCCTAGGCTGTGCCGTAGGGCATCTACCCTTTCGATATTTGGGTCTACCTCTTTACAACAAACAGTTGAGAAAAGAAGATTGGTCTATTATTATCAATCGCATCAACACAAGGATAGAAGGCTGGAAGGCTAAACTACTATCCCAAGGGGGGAGGCTAACCCTTGTCAATTCAGTTCTAACCAGTATGCCACTTCTATACCTTTCTATTTTTAAAGCTCCTCAGTGGGTATTACAACGAATCGAAGGCCTTCGGAGGGCTTTCTTCTGGAAAGGTTGCATCAAAATCACTGGGGGGGCCTGCCTAGTTAACTGGAAGTCCATTTGCAAAAGCAAGAAAGAAGGAGGATTAGGCATCAAGTAGTTGAAAGCGATGAATCTGGCACTGCTATCCAAATGGTGGTGGCGCTTCTCCAAAGAGGGGGACCAGCCATGGAACAACCTAGTCAGAACTCTTTACTACAACAAACGTAGACCTCTACATGAGGGCAGATCTTTTGTACCCTACTCGCACTGGTGGAGAGGCGTGCTACATTGCCGTCAAATCTTTAGATGTGGCATAAGCCATACTCTCGGTAATGGCGTCAACATCAAGCTGTGGTCGGACATATGGATCGGGGAAACCCCTTTACGCACTCTCTTTTCGTGCCTCTTCGATCATGTGAGGAATAAGGAAGCCACAATAGCTCAATGCTGGAATATCAACGGTTGGCGCTGGCGCTATATAGGTCGGGGCTCTTCGGGCCCACCATCTGTGGAATGTAGCAGACAACTAATGTTAATGAAGGAAATGCTTACGCACATCCACCCAAGTCAATCGCGATTCGATCAACTGGAGATGGACCTCTAACCAACTATTCTCCGTTAAATCCCTCTATAGGTTCCTCACAGACGCTGGTCTGCGGGATATAACGACCTTACCTATCTGGAAACTCAAAGTACCAACCAAGATTAAAGTCTTCTTATGGTTGCTTCTAAGGAAGAGAATTTTGACTGCCGACAGGCTACACAAACTCGGATGGATCGCAGAGTAATTTTGTGTTTTCTGCGCTGGCGACTCGGAAAGCTGTGACCACCTCCTAGCCACATGTGTTTTCGTTCGTTACCTGTTCGTCCGAGTGGATGGACCGAGCTTATTGCTCGAACCCTCGACGGATGTCAGAGAACTTTGGACAAAAGTTTGTAGCCTTGCAGACACAAAGAAGAGAGCACAAGTTTTGTCTCTACTTTCTGCAGTCTGGAGGGTGGTTTGGACTGAGAGAAACGACATCCTCTTTCGTGCTAAGCAAGCTAACCCTTCCCGAGCTCTAGACCGTATCAACCTGCTGATGGCAGATTGGAAAACGTAGGAGTAGCACTAACTGATGCATTTGCAGTAGCGAAGGTTGTTACTGTAATATCAGTAGGGGTAGCTCTTTCGTTCTTTTGTGCTTTGTTGTTTTTTCGTCTTTGTTTTTTTTTGTTCGTCTTTTATTCTGTTTTTTCTGTCTTTGTTTTTGGTTCATCTTTTGTTTTTGTTTTTTTCCCGTCTCGCCCCTCTCGCTCGGAAGCCTAGGCTGCTTCCATTATGTAAGCCTAATTCATTTTCCTAATGAATGAAGCAGGTAGCTCGCTACCTAATTCTCAAAAAAAAAACATTTTTACTATAAAAATAATTATTGATCTCCTGTGGACCAAACGAGTGTAGAGCTAGGGGTGGAAACGAGCGGAGCTCGAGCGAGCTTAACTCAGCTCAAGTTTGGCTTGAAATTAATTTCGAGCCTAAATTTAGGCTCAAACTTGGCTTGAAATTAATTTGAGCCGAGCTCGAGGGAGCCTAATTTCGAGTCGAGCGAGCTCGAGCCCTAAATGAGCTGCTTGAAATTCTTAACATCGTACAATCTATAGTTTAGTTTTTATAGAATATTATCTAAAATTCGATACAAAAAATGTCTAATAGCTCAACATACAAAATGAATGCATAAAATATAATATTATAATATTAAAAAAAATAGGAAAAACAACTTTGAGCGAGTGAAAAAGAGAAACAGAGAGCAATTAAAGTAGAATTTTGCTGGTTTGATTTTATGGGCCCAATAATCTAAATTCTATATATATATAATTAAAATACATAATATAAATTTATATAATTAAAATATATATTATAGATAATTATATATAGAGAGAGTTCGGCTACTATACTCTATTAGTATAGACCCCTTTATACTCATAAGTTTTTTATCATCATATCTATACTTTTGATCATTTCCATCCGTATATCATACTATTCAACCAACCACCCACTCAATCCTAGGGGACAACTATTATCCTAATTGCACATCCAACAAAAAATATAGTAACCCTAGCCTATATATATATATATATATATATATATATATATATATATATATATATATATATATATATATATATAGAACTAGGCTACTATGCTATTAATAGCACCAAGTCATCGGTGCTACCAAGTTTTTAGTCGTTGGATTGAGAGATGTGCGGTTAAGATGATGTGGGCCCCTTAGGGTTAAGTGGGTGGTTGGTTGAATAGTATGATCTAACAGTGAAAATCATCAAAATAGTGGATCTAACGGTGAAAAACTTGGTAGCACGGAGATCTCCGTGCTATTGATAGCATAGCAGCCGGACTCTATATATATATAGGTTACAATTAATATTATTACTAGTAACAACTACTTGCTATTAGGTTTTTGGCACTAAAAAGAAAGGATGTGTGGTCGGGATGATAGTAGCTCCCTAAGGTTGAGGAGGTGGGTAATTGAATAGTATGATTTAACATGAAAATGGCCAAAAAGGTAGATCTAACGGCAGAAAACTCGATAGCACCAAATGCTTGTTATTATCGATAGTATAGTAGTCGGACTCTATATTTATAGGTAGATCTAACGGGTAGAAAACTCGATAGCATAAAATAATTGGTACTATATATAGATAGTATAATAGCCGGACTATATATAGAGAGAGAGTCCAGCTACTATATTACCGATAATACCAATGCTTAGTACTGTTGAATTTTTTGCCGTTAGATCTATCCGTTTGACCGTTTCACTCAAAAGATCATACTATTCAACTAACCACCCACTCACCTTTAGAGAATCACTATCATCCTAACCGCACATCCCTTCTTCCAAGAACTCGAAAACCTAATAGCAAGTGGTTGGTACTATTAATAATATAATAGACTTTTTCTATATATATATATATATATATATATATATTTCGATCTTTTCGAGCTTTTCGAGCCTAATTCGAGCGAGCCCGGTAATACTCAAGCTTGGCTTGAAATTAATTTCGAGCCTAAATTTAGGCTCAAGCTCGACTTGAAATTAATTCGAGCCGAGCTCGAGCGAGCCGAATATCGAGCCGAACGCGAGTCGAACACGAGCAGGCTCGCTCATTTGCCAGCCCTATGTAGAGCACCAGTCTCAATGGTTGCACCTACTGAGAATCACTATTTTTTGGTTTACTCCTTTTTGGGTCCTAGCATTGCTAGTGAGGCACGTGACCATAGTAAAAGGCATCACGGAGTAGGGGTGGAAACGAGCCGAGCTCGAGCGAGCTTACCTCAGCTCAAGCTTGGCTTGAAATTAATTTCGAGCCTAAATTTAGGCTCAAGCTCGGCTTGAAATTAATTCGAGCCGAGCTCGAGCGAGCCTAATTTCGAGTCGAGCGAGCTCGAGCCTTAAACGAGCCGCTTGAAATTCTTAACATCGTGCGATCTATAATTTAATTTTTATAAAATATTATCTCAAATTTGATACAAAAAATATCTAATAGTTCAACATATAAAATGAATGCATGAAATACGATATTATAATATTATAAAAATTAGGGAAAATAACTCTACAAGCAAGTGAAAGAGAGAGAGAGAGAGAGCAATTAGAGTAGAATTTTACTAGTTTGATTTTGTGGGCCCAATAATCTAAATTCTATATAGATATAATTACAATATATAATATATATTATTTTATATAATCAAAGTATATATTATATATAATTATATATAGAGAGAGTTCGGCTATTATATTCTTTTGAGTATAGATCCATTTATACTTATCAGTTTTCGACCGTTGGATTATCCTTTTGACTATTTCAATCCTAGAGGACCACTATCATCCTAATCGCACATCCAACGACCGAAAATTTATAAGTATAAAGAGATCTATACTTATAAGAGTATAGTAGCCCTGGCCTATATATATATACACATATATTTAGACTACTATACTGTTAATAGTGCAAATGGCTTGCTATTAGGTTTTCGGCCCTTGTATGAAGGGATGGGCGGTCATGATGATATTCGCCCCCTATGGTTCAGTGGGTGGCTAGTTGAATAGTGTGATCTAACGGATGAAATTGACCAAAGGGGTAGATCTAATGGCAGAAACTCGAGAATACCAAATGTTTGGTACTATCAGTAGTACAGTAGCTGAAATCTATATATATAGGTAAATCTAACGGTAGAAAATTCGATTGCACAAAATACTCAGTACTATCAATAGTATAGATAGTATAATAGCCAGAATATATATATATATAGAGAGAGTCTGGCTACTATATTATCAATAGTACAAAATGCTTAGTGCTATCGAATTTTGTACCGTTAGATCTAACCCTCTAACCATTTTCACCCATTAGATTATACTATTCAACTAATCTCCCACTCAATTCTAGAGAATCACTATCATCTTGACTACAAATCTCATCATCCAATGACCGAAAACCTAACAGCAAGTGGTTGGTACTACTAATGGTATTGTAGACTATATGTATATATATTCGAGCTTTTCGAGCTTTTCGAGCCTAATTCGAACGAGCCTAGTAATACTCAAGCTCGGCTTGAAATTAATTTCGAGCCTAAATTTAGGCTCAAGCTCGGCTTGGAATTAATCCGAGCCGAGCTCGAGCGAGCCAAATATCGAGCCGAATGCGAGTCGAACACGAGCCGGCTCGCTCATTTGCCAGCCCTATCACGGAGTAGAGGAACTAGCAGGGTCTAGATGTTCCCACTTCATTTGGAAAAGTTCAGTGCTGTAATATTTTGTAAACCGAACGATGTAAACTTAACTAAGTTTCATTCGAGTTGAATGTTCAAGCTTGTAGTTGTTCTCTGATATATTTATATGTACACAAATCATGGATGTTTGTATCGATTGTTGTATATTACTGTTTCGTTTGCGTGGGCCGGGTTTCGTCTTAACCCATTTGGCGGGCTTGAGTGCATGCCTGAGCGAATCCAAATTGGGTGGTCTCCGGGCGTGATAATACACTTGATGACGAAGGAAGGATGAGATAAAATAAAATTCAAATTTAAAAATAACTTACGTTCAACTTTGAAACTTGAACTTAAGTTTCAAATTATTAGAACAATTTTATAGCATAAATTTGAATCCAAATTTAAATAGTAAACGGAAATTCAAATTATAAACTTGCTTTTTTTTTTCCACTCTATCACTATGTCAAAGATTCACTACAATAAAAACAGTCTATAGCGACACTTTTAAATGTCGGTACAGGCCAAAAAAAATATTGCCGGCTAAATTACCGACACTTTTAAGAAATGTTGCTATATGTGGGGTCGCTAAGTATATAGTGACAGTTAAAGAGTGTCACTATAACAAAAAATAATACTGTTAACTTTTCAACACTTATTTAAACATTTAATTAACAACCGCCGAAACTCTATCTCGTTGGCTGCGGAAGCGGAGGAGGACTAGAGGAAAGGGCTTTTCGTTTAGAATTTCACTAGATTGAGTGAAGGGAGAAGGGGAGATGGTAGTTAATTTTCTTTTTTTTTCTTTTCTGTTTGTAATCGGGTTGAATGGGCTGGGTGGAGTTGGTTGAGTAGAGTAATCTTTTATTATTATCTTGGATTGGACTTTATATTTAAGCATTAGCAGATATTTTTTAAGTTTTGGCATAAATAGAACACTTACACAAAAGTATTCTAAAAATGTGTCACAATAATCTAATTCTTTTGTAGTGTGATCTTCGCTTCTCTCATTGGAGGGGCTCATCCTTTTCAGTTGCAAATTAAGAGCACCCAAAGCCAAACCTTACTCACTAAGTAAAGAGATTTTATTGCTCCACTGCCTAACTTTTGTTTGGTAATTGAACCAAGGAGAAGAAGATGCTTTCAATTGTACCATTACTTTTTCTTCTTTTTTTTTTTCTTTCCTGCTTTCGGTTGTACCGTTACTTTTACGTTTTTTCCTTCCACTAAGGGCTTGTTTGGCTCATTTATTTTGGATATGGAATGAGAATCGGTTTGATCCAATCCGATTAATTTTGTTTGGTTCACATGAATCGGTTTGGAATTTCTATTCCGGACTGGAATGGGAATGACCTATTAACCTTCAAATTGATTCTGGTCTCCAAGCCCCGAATGAAATTTCATTCCCGAGGCACGTTGGATTTCCGAGCCCACGTGACCTCTCACTCTCCTCTCTCGAAGCCCATTGGGTCACCTCCCCTCTCCCTCCATCTATCCCTCTCTCCTAAAAAAAAAAAAAACTCTATTCCTCTCTCAAATCCGATTAATTTTTTATAATTTTTTTTCTTGCATAATAGTTTTTAAAAATAAATTTGATTTTTTTTTTGGAGAACTCATTAGAGAATAGTATTATATTTTTCATAAATTTTAAATAATATAAAATTATATTTGAGTATTAAATTAGTATTATGATATTCTATAATTTTTTAGTTTATATAATAAACCAAACAATAAAATAGAAATAATTCATTCCAATTCTCAATCCGCAAATGAATCAAACGTTTTGGAGGAGGGGGTCATTCCAATTACCATTCCAATTCATTCTCATTCCATTATCCATTTCAATTTCACCCTTGAACCAAACAAGTCCTAATTAAATGCCTACAACTAGGGTACTAGTGAGTTGAGTGTGGCTTTTGACGTGCCAACTAGGTTAGGTTAAGTCAGATCAGATCCGCTTGCTTTTTACCTGTATTGATTTGACAAGGGCGTGGTTTTTTTTTTTGGATCCATAGTGCTGTTACAATTCGCAAAAATTCGGGTAATAGGAGGATTTTAATGGAGTACTGTTACTTATATGGGAACCAAGTAAAGATATTGAATGAGCGAGGTTGCAATCAAGCATGTTACAGAAAATGTTCTTTGGAAATAATAGATATGATTAGAAATGGTAATTGTATATATGTCGATAACAATAATACAACCACCCTGTCACTAATCTTCAAAAATATGGAATAAAAAAGGCTTATATAAAAACAATAATTTTAAGTTCAAAAAATTTAAGTTTCATAGATAAAAAAAATCAATGATCAAGTGGGTAATTAGAATGCAATAAACAGAATGGCAAGTGTAATTGTGATGGAATAACGTACATAATTTTTTTTTATAGAAATGTCATATTACCGAACATATGCATACAGCAAACAAATTAACCATGATCAAGCACCAAAAGCCTGAATCATTTCATGCTGAAAAATAACATGACCCTTGTATATAAATTTTTACACTTAAAAGCAAATAAGTTGGGTAACTTTCCTCACTTCGGCAATTTATTAAATAACCATTAATTATATTTTAAGTAATGTATTTCAAACTCTTCTTCTTATATATGCTCGATCTATCAATAAATTATTTTTTAGAAAAAACTTCAAATAACATCCTTGTGGTTTCACACTTTCTCACTTTAATATTCTATGGTTTAAAGTGCATGTGTATCAATTTAGTGTTATGTACTGGTTTCATTTTTATCTTTTTATTATCGATTCTACTAAGATTTTTCATTCAATCAGTAACAAAGCTAAAACTAAAGAGTACTAAATTAAATATTCGATAAACGTAGGTGGGGTATCTAGAGTTTTTTGTCTATAATTTAATAAAATATTAACGAAAAAGTTGACGAAAAGATAAAAATGAAACCCCAAGATATTAACTTGTCAAGCCCCGGATTGCGCGTTCCCCGGACACGCCGACAAATCCACCGTATACAAAGAAATTTTTCCTGTATATGAAGCGTAGCTGTAAAATAAATAGTACTACAACCAGTAGTATAGAGCTGTAAACTATAAAATAAATAGGTAGAAAGTAAGTTCCATATACATACATAGTATCCAGGTACAAAAGTACTTGCACCAGCGAGTTAATATCAGTACGTACATGAACTCAAAACACTAGTACTACTTGCAGTAGGAACGTTCACAAACAGCAGCAACGGGAAAATGCTCTAACTCGCGACGTCCTTACCTCGATCGATTCCGGAGGGAACAGCAGCCGAAACGGAGAGCCCTGCAACAATGGTGGAACAAAAGGGCGTGAGAACTACTGTAAGAACAAGTAGTCCTCAGTGGGTGCCGCCCTCAAAGTCATCGGTTCACCCACTAAGTCTACAAGGGTAAGCAAGGATAGGAGGATAAGCTGGAATACATCTACAGCTAAAAGTCACTACACTCTCATGCTATAACACTAATCATCTGTGACCATCCTGACCCAATCTCACCAGGGACTGTGAACACACCCGTCCCGCCCAGTTAAGTAACACCGTAGCTCAAGAGCATATGGCGGAGAAAACTCTCTCGAGACCGGGAATACACCAGTCTCGCCTGTCAAGGTTACACCATATCTCAGGAGTAACTGGCTGAAAAAACTCTCTAGAGACTGTGAACACACCTGTCTTGCTTAACTAGGCTACACCGCAACTCAAGAGTATTCGGTTCCAGTAAAAGGTCCAACATGACGACTAAGACTCCACTCACGTCACAACCTCACTAAAGGTAGAACAAAGGGGTCACTGACTATCTCACCCGGGCTGCCCAAACAGGCCCACCCTGCTTGTATCTAGCTACGCCGTACACCACCCTGAAGGTGGCCAGCTCAGGAACTGTCCCAAACAGAAACTGCGACACACATCGCACTGAAACCTCATCCCGGAACGGCATTCGCGGGGCGCAACCCACACGAGTTTACAAGTGTCTCTGTCATATTCATTCTAGCTCTTACAGGCTAAAGTCAAGATAACTGGGTTCAACTGGTCTATCAACCAATAGGTCACGTGCCCTTGGCACAATCTGAGATCAAAATAGGAATCTGGGCCCACCGTCTACCCCGACCGCCCGCGACAACCCGAAACAGCCTAGACTTTGCTGAAAACATAAGCTCGGCATCCTAGCACAAGCGTAAATGCAATCTAAACTATCCCGAGTATCCATCGCACTGATACTGCGACGATACAACCAAAACACGACTCCTAGAGCTAAATCAAGTAGTAATGTATGTGACGGTTCATATCGCAGTTTTCTCCTGAGTCAAGTTTCAAGTCCAACATGTATACTTAATTAATTATTAGTCATGCTTCCAATTCAGATTTCATACATGCTACAATCAATGAATTCAAGCTGAAATTAACATTCAATGATCGAAATCATACATGTCGGCTACAATGTACTTAGGAGCGAAACCGATGAAACTCACCTCAAATGCTAAGTTCTAGCAGCGAAGGGGGCCGCGAATCAGCAACAATCCCTGCTGGATCAGTCGAGCTCCTCCAAGACTAGCAACCAAGCTACCTCCAAGCTTTATACATGGGAATCTAATAATTAGCAACATTTTTAGCACTTAAACTCAATTTAGCTCAACTCCAATATCAAAACTCACCCAAACAGCTCAAAATTTGGTGCGGACAGTGCCGAACCCAATGGAGTATATTGGAGAATGATTCTCAGGTCTCAAATCCCCCTACTTCCGAAGATGGTATCAAGAAAACTCCAACAATCACAATTCTGTCAAGATACAACAGCAGTAGAGTAAAATGGGAGTTCGAATAGGCTAACCTTCTCCAAAGTGTCGTTATAGACCGTTTTTGTTGTAGTGTGTACTGGTAAAGTTAATTACAACATTTCTACTATAAAAATAATTATTGATCTCCTGTGGACCAAACAGAGTGTAGAGCACCAGTCTCAATGGTTGCAGTCACTGAGAATCACTCTTTTTTGGTTTACTCCTTCTCGGGTCCTAGCATTACTAGTGAGGTACGTGACCATAGTTAAAAAGGCATCAAGGAGTAGAGGACCTAGCAGGGTCTAGATGTTCACACTATTAAAACTTTATAAGAAACTAGAATCGTACCTTTTGCGATGATTTCGATTTCAAAACCTGAATTGTTGACGGCGATCCTTGCTCGTCGTTCGTCCTCGTTCGTGATCTTTGCTCGTCGTTCGTTCTCGTTCGCGATCTGCAAGAAGACGGAACGTTTCGAGTCTAATTACCTTATCTCCCGAGATGGAGCCGTCACAGACAATTAGAATTAGGGTTAGACCGGGACTCCCGTATGTTACATATTTATATATAACTTGATATAAGGATGTTAAATCACGTCCGTTCATCAAGGACGTGTCCGGATACATTCTAATCGTAGGATCTTATTATATCTTTATAGATCAACTTAATTAGATTGACCGTATCTTTATGGATCGCCTTAAATATATTACTTAGGCCACATCCAACACACACTTCATTTGGAAAAGTACAATGTTGTAATATTCTATAAACTGAACGATGTAGACTTAACTAATAAATTTCATTCAAGTTGAAAGCTCAAGCTTGTAGTTGTGCTCTGATATATTTATATGGACACAAATCATGAATGTTCGTATCGATTGTTGTATATTACTATTTCGTTTGCGTGGGGGTTCGTCTTACCCGTTTGGCGGGCTTGAGTGCGTGCCTGAGCGAATCCAAATTTAAATAGTAAACGGGATTTTTTTTTTTTTTTTTTGAGAGAGATAGGCAGCACGCTATCCGCTTCGTTTATTTTATTTAGAAATAAACTTAACTAGAAATGTGAATCAACTAGGATTCGAACTTGGATCTCGAATATCAATCACCAAGCTATTTGCCATTTATTTTAGGAACGGTTCAAATTATAAACTTGCATTTTTTTTTTTTTTTTCCCACTCTATCACTATGTCAAAGACATGATCTATTTTGGAGGGGCTCATCCTTTTCAGTTGCAAATTAAGAGCACCCAAAGCCAAACCTTGCTCACTAAGTAAAGAGATTTTATTGCTCCACTGCCTAACTTTTGTTTGGTAATTGAACCAAGGAGAAGAAGATGCTTTCAATTGTACTATTACTTTTTCTTTTTTTCTCTTTTCTTTTTTTTTTTTTCTGCTTTTGGTTGTACCATTACTTTACGTTTTTTCCCTCCCACTAAGGGTGTGTTTGTTTGGGTGAAAGTGAGGGGAAAGTGGAGAGGGGGGAAGTTGTTTACGCCACTTCCGTTGTTTGTTTTGCCGTAATTTTGTTACGGCCGAAACTCGAGTTCACCCAAAATAGGGTAATTGACTTCCTCCTCCCACGGGGCGAAGTCAATTCCGGTGAAGTGCAAAGAGGCAAAGGGATTTGTTAAATTTGGTTAGTTAATGTGATCAAATTTGGTTAAGTAAGTTTTAATATATTTTTTGTTTAATTTGTATATTTAGAAAATGATGAAAAATAAATTTATTAAATTTTAATAATTTTTTAATTTTAGAATTTTATTTGTTGTATTATTATAATTTATATATGCAAACAAATAATATAATTTTTTAAAATTTTATTTTATAATTATACATATATATAATTATATACATATATAATTATATTAATTTTTATTTATTATAATTTATTATTCACTAAGTTATACTTTTTACGCCATCTACTTTCTACCAAACAAACAACAGAACTCGTAGAACTGCACTTTCACAATTAGAAACAAACACCGGAAGTGAATTAATTTTCACCCCAACTCCACTTCAACCCAAAGTCCACTTCCACCCCAAGCCTACAACTAGGGTACTAGTGAGTTGAGGCTTTTGACGTGCCAACTAGGTTAGGTTAGGTCAGATCGGATCCGCTTGCTTTTTACCTGCATTGATTTGACAAGGGCGTGGTTTTTTTTTTTGGATCCATAGTGCATTGCTCTTGCGATTTTGTAGAACCTGATATAATTACGTGAGCCTCGCAAAAATGCAGGTAATAGGAGGATTTTAATGGAGTAATGTTATATGGGAACAAAGTAAAGATATTGAATGAGGTTGCAATCAAGACCGTAACTTTTTTGGAAATAATAAATATGATTAGAAATGGTAATTGTATATATGTCAATAACAATAATACAACCATGCACGTCCTTGTCACTAATCTTCAAAAATATGGAATAAAAGGCTTATATAAAAACAATAATTTTAAGTTCAAAAAATTTAAGTTCCATAGATAAAACAAATCAATGATCAAGGGATAATTAGAACGAAATAAACAAAATGGCAAGTGTTTGTGATGGAATAACATAATTTTTTATAGAAATGTCATATTACCGATCGAACATATGCATACTAATTTTTACACTTAAAAGCAAATTATAAGTTGGGTAATTTTCCTCGCTTCGGCAATTTATTAAATAACCATTAATTGTATTTTAAGTAAGGTATTTCAAACTCTTCTTATACTCCATCTATCAATAAATTAATTTTTAGAAAAAACTTCAAACACCATCCTTGTGATTTCACACTTTCTCACTTTAATAATCTATGGTTTAACATTTGGGTGAGTTTAGATGTAGAGCGATTCAAGTAGAGATTGAGACAATTGATTGAAAGGGAATAGGCCAGGGCAGCAATCTAGTGGACCTCACGTAGACAATAAATAATTTCAAAAAATTGCTATTATTTAATTTTGCATAATAATTTTCTGAATGTCTTTTCACTAAATTATAATTTGATCGATAACTTTTTTAGTATCACCAGTGTCTTTGTAAATATCAAAAATATTTTCAAATGTTCCTAATAGTAAAAATTTATTTTCATTGGAGGAATTGTTTCTAAAAATTTACTTTCACCTCCCGATGAGCTAAAAAGTTAGTAAATTTATTATTAGATGAGTAATTTTTTTATAAATTTAGTATGCTTTTCTAAAAATTTAATAAAATAAAAATGATAGATCATACACTTTATAAGGAATAAATTTTTTTTTTTGAAAAGATCAAATAAAAATATTAAAAAATAATTATGTATTAATATTTGTCCTATAAGAAATAGTTAACGGAAAATTTGTTATTTCATCAATTTAACTAGTTTAACCTTTTATTGAACTAAAGAAGAGACATTTCGGATAAATTTACGTATTTAGAGAGGTATACATGTTAGAGTGATGCTAGGTGTACACCCCAAAGGGGGTGTACATCTTACAACCCCACCCATCTCGGCTGTAGATTTACCGGTCACACGACGATCATGAAAGAAATTTCTACCCTGTGACGGGTTGTAAGATGTACACCCTTTTTGGAGTGTACATCTAGCATTTTCCTGATTACGGGCTACAGTTTGAAATGTATGTCTAACTTTATCCTAGCTTTTCGAATTAGTGGATGGATTTGCTTAGCTAGGAAGGAAGCAAATCTCTAATATCCTTTTCACATTATATAAACCTCTTTCAAAACTTCTCTCATGCATAAATAAATAGTCCACCCATGATCCTTCCCCTGCTCGGCATTTGACCACCTCCTCCACCCTTCCCTTTAGAAAATCTCCAGGTCAGATCTATTCGCCTCTGTAAAGCCTGATATAATATTATTATTATAGCTCATCATATTCCTCAAGTTACTCCAAGTGATATATCTTAGGGGGTTTTTGGATTCGATGAAGTTACGATTTGTTTTCTAAATCAAGTTTATTAACAACTAATATATATTAGTCTCGTCATCTATCATAGACGGCGAGCCAGTAGTTAGTTAGTTAGTGCTTCAGACTTGAATTCTCAAAGAAAAAAAAAGAAAGAAGAAAGAAATCGTTTGAAATGGTTCGAGCCCTGCAGGTGATATGCTAATTGATGGCAAAAATCAATCCAAATCCCCCCTCAGATTGAATTTCAGCCTCTGCGCGCGGTCTGTACTGTATATTCCTCAATTATTGTTATGCATACGCGCGTCTTCAAATTAAAATCTCCTCAATTGTAGCTCCCTGCTTTCCTCCAGTTTGTTATTTTTCTTTTAATTAGAATTATGTAATCGATTGCAGAATTAACTAACTAGCTAGCTAGCAAACATGACGAGCACCAAAAAGCACCGTGTGAAGCTCCTGGTCGACACCAAAAACAACAAAGTGGTTTTCGCCGAAGCTGGAAAAGATGTGGTCGACATCTTATTCAGGTTCCTCGTGCTTCCGCTCGCGACCATTATAAAGCTCATAACAAAGGAATCCATGGTGGGAAGCGTCGCAAACATACGTCAGAGCTAGCGTAAAGAGCCTCGACGGTACCTACTTCCTCTCCCACCAAGACAAGGCCGACCTCGTCAACCCGAAGTCATCAGTCCCTTCGCTCTCAGAAAATTAATGGCGTATTCCTCTTGCCTGCTTCTGAATCGTCGTCATCGACGGCAACGAGTAAGAAGTACTATAAGTGTTCCTATAATAGTGACCACAACTATGTTACGCATGTTCGTGGGACTAGATGCCCTTCATGCAAAAATAGAATGGCAACAGAGGTGCAATATGTTGAGCCCAACTCGAGAGGAAGGGTACAGGCCGCGGATACTAGTAAAGGAGAGAATGGTTTAGGAGTTGTGAAGGGGATGCTTACGTACACCATAACGGATGATCTCACCATCACCCCCATGTCAAATATAACATGCATCACTCGGCTAATTAATACCTGCAAAATCAGTCGGGATCTCCAGGAGATGACCGTGATGCTCGGCATGGAAGAGGTTCCTTTCGATCCTATATATGTTTTTCTTTTCACCTTTCCTTCTCTGCTTTTTTTTGCTCTTCTATCTCAAATATATATAGACTAGTGATAAATTGCAGTACTAGCTAGCTGGAACCTGAACCTTTATTATTAGCCAAGTTACATTTTGTTCTCCAGCTTATAGTTAAGCTTGACATTCTTGTTTCACTTCTCATCCTCATTTTAGATGAAAAATCACTGCCTTAATTATACACGCACCTGGTTCAAATTCATCCGTATATATGTTGGGCGCGTGCACCACAGATCCATTGTTAAGAATGCATGTAATGTGCCAGGGTGCTTCCGTCTAGCAGTTCAAGGTTTAGTTTAGTTGAACCCCCTTTAAAATGATATCAAATCTTAGTTCACCACTTTTCGTATTTTTGGTTAGCCAAGTTGCTGCGTGTTAGTACGTAGCGCGTAGCACGCGCGTTGGGTTCGCCCCCTCATACTAATCAAGAGAAGTTGAACGGTGTGAAGAATAGCTTAATTAATTATGAGAATAACATGTGGTTTCAATGCCCGACCGTCCTAAAGTTGCTGCCACCACACACTTAGACTTGACCGCCTAATCTTAACATTCATATTTCTATCTAGCTAAGTTTATTTCTAAATGAAATAAATGAAGCGGGTAGCGTGCTATCTATCTCTAAAAAAAAAAAACATGTGGTTTCAATGCTTATGCCTTAATCATATGAAACTACGTACAAAACTTTGTAAGTAAGTGTTTGGATGAAATAGAATTAAATATATAATTCTTTTGGTAGTGTCACTTAATTAGCTTATAACAAGACCTGTTTAATAGTTTTTCTATGTTAGAGGGATAGTCCACAGAGAACCTAAATAAGACCTTGTGGTTCCATATGAATATTAAATAGATCGAACAAGAATTTTGGACTGTATTTAATTATATAGTGGGTAATAGTGTCTCCATCTGTTAACTTAAGCCTTTGGATTGGTTCAATTCAGCTAACATCTACATCTTATACTTTTATTATTAATCTAACTGCTCGATTTCTACATATAAAACCTGCAAGTTAATAGGTGGGTACGTATGACTAAAATATGAGACATGAATTTAAGAGTCGATATATAAATACATGCACGATTCTAAACACATGCATGCACATGCATGAGATGCACCAGGTGTAGGCAATAATTAATTGTTGGGTTAATTTTCCCTTGGGCTCTCCAATTTGCGTGACATTTAACTTTAGTCCTCAACCCTATTATTTTTACAATCAGGTATAGGCAATAATAGTTCTGTTTTTTATTATATATTTCAATTTCTTTCTCTGATTAAAGATACGGACCAAAATGTAATGCTGTAATTAAAGAGTTAGGAGTGCTAAATGAAGAACACAAAAGTAATTGGAGGACCAAATTGAAACCTGGCTAGTAAGTTTAGTGACTGATGAGTGGTGTAATTATTAATTTAATTACCCAACAAATCCATGCATCTTCAACTGGGGCTGGGCAATTAAAGGTGGATGGATTCGTTGAAGCTAACCCAAATTCAGCCAACTGTGAAGAGCGAATCTGAGTAGATTAAATGAAATCTATTAACAACATCATCATCCCTTGAAATTAATTTGTTTTCTACGAATAGATAATTTAGGCAGTTTAATTTTCTCGCATTTATCAATCTATATATCAACTTGCTCATATTAATAACCGTCTATGTCTGTATTTTCATGCAAACTCTTGAAAAGCCTTGTTTATTTGCACGGGCATCTTAATATAGTAGGGGTAAGAAAAGAGTTTGCATTGCGACGTACCCTAACAAGTGCATGTGCTTATATTAGTAAGATTTTCAAAAATACGCATAAAATTATCAATTTTGCAGATGTATTTGCAGAATTTTACATATTTTTACGATTATGCGCGCAAAAAAAACTCGTTTATATATATTTATATGTTTTAGACACATGGACAGGGTTTGCAGCTGCTGAAGGCATCTCTGCAGTCTAAGACTGTTCTCACTGACGTTTTCCTCGCGAAGAGAGCTGCATGAGCGAGAGGAGTCGATCTGATACAGAATGGCTTGGTTGAATGTTAGGTTCTTTTTTGATGGTTAATAATGCAGGATTTTGCGCTAGCTTCTTTAATTTGTGTCAATGAACCAGAATGGCTTGGTTGAATGTTAGGTTCTTTTTTGATGGTTAATAATATTGCAAGATTTTGCGCTAGCTTCTTTTGTGTCAATGAACATGCTCATGCTCATATATATATATATATATATATATATAGGGTCTGGCTACTATACTATTATGAGTACGATCGCCGTCTTACTCATAATAAGTTATTTTCAATGATAGAGCTTCCGATTTGACGATCCACACCATTAAACGTTATTTACAGCTAGCATTTAAAACTTCTAGAAATAAAATTTTATAATTTTTCGATATCACTTACCTTACGATCAAGAAGTCACGAATTTAACAATTTTTAACGGTCGGTATGAGATACTTGCTAGCTAGTTTAACGGTGTAAAAGAATCAGAATTTGTTGAATTTTTGATAGAAAATTCTATTCACTACATAGATAAAGATTAATAACTCCGATCTTGAATTGAATGATCCGATCATCCTTTTTTGGGACGTCGTTCAATTTTGACCGTTCATTTTATGCCAACTTGATGGACTTTATTATAATTTTAAAAATTTACGATATTTATTTTCTAGAAGTTTCAAATACTCTAGATCATATTTAACGGTGTGGATCGTCGATTCTAAGCTTTATCATCGAAAACAACTTATGAGTAGTAGGGCTCAATACTCATCATAATAGTATATAGCCATATATATATATATATATATATATATATATATATATATATATATATATATATATATATATATATATATATATATATATATATATATATATATATATATATATATATATATATATATATATATATGTGTGTGTGTGTGCGCGCGCGCGCTTGTGTGTTTTGTGACTACTTTAACTACACTAGGGGCACTATAAATATAATAATAATTAGATATGTGTGTTGCTGGAATACTGTTGGTATGTTTGCATTTTACTTGTTTAGAGTGCTGAGACTATAAATATTTTTTTTTTTTTTGAGAAAAAAAGTAGCAAGCTACCTGCTTCATTCATTAGGAGAAATGAACTTAGCTTTACAAATTGGAGGCAGCTAGGGCCTCCAAGAGGAACCAAAAACAACCAGTAGCAAAGAGAAACAAAAAAAAACGACAGAAAGAAAAAACAAAAGGTGACGTAGCGAAAACAGACCATTGACTATACCACGGTTGTGAGACCAAGAAGATTGACCTGGCGACCCACCGGGTCTCCTACCTGAAAAACCTACCTGAAAAGAAAGACCACAGTATTAAGGAACCTCTGTCCAGTCATTAAGCAAAGCACCGACCCGTTCAAGGGCCCGGGTAGCGTCAGGACTCGTCTCGTGGAACACATATCTGTTCCTCTCCGTCCATAGAACCCACCAAATAGCCGCCAATTGCTTGAGACTCCTTATCCTCGCCTCCTTGTTGGGGAGGTTAGCTGTTAGTGCCCATAAACTTTTGACATCCTCGGTGATCGGTTCTGTAAGAGCTAGACCGCCCACTTTAAACAACAGATATCTCGCCATAACACACTCCCGGAATAAATGATCGCAGCTTTCGGGTAGTACTGCACAGAACATGCAAGATGGATCGACCGGACGCCCTCGACGGATCAGTCTATCCGCGGTCAACAGACGCTTGCGGATTAGAAGCCAAATGAAAATTCTGATCTTTACCGGGATTTTTAACCTCCAAAGGTGGTCAAACGTCAGATCTCTCTGACCTGCGTCTGTAATGAAATCGTATAGGGATTTAACCGAAAAGGTTTGATTGGGCGTCCAGCGCCACCCAAGCTTATCCGTCGTGTCAGTTGGAGTGAACTGCGAAAGTAGATTCCTGAGCTCCCTGGTCTGCTGTCGACTCTCCGTGTTAGAGTTTGTTGCGAGACCTCTGGTTATGAAACGCCAACGCCATCTATTACCGTTCCAGCATTGTGCGACTGATGCCTCAACGTTGACTAATCTATCGTAGATACCGGAAAAACGAGTCCTCAACGGAGTTTCATCTATCCAGATGTCCGACCACAGTCTGATAGTTCTCCCATCGCCCAGATTATACGAGACCCTACATTTGAAGAGGTCACGACAACTGATCACACTTCTCCACCATTGGGAGTAGGGTCTGAACGCACTCCCTTCGCGCAAAGGCCTTATTCTCCTGTAGTAAAATGACGTAATCAGTCGGCACCACAGTAGGTGTGGCTCCTTAAAATATCGCCACCACCACTTGGTCAGGAGTGCCAAATTCATCGCTTCCATGTCCTTAATCCCCAAACCCCCTTCTTTCTTGCTTTTGCAAACCGACTTCCAGGCTATAAGGCACGAACCCCCCGAGATTTTGGCACACCCTTTCCAGAAGAAAGACCTTCTTAAAGCTTCAATACGATTTAGAACCCACTGCGGCGCTTTGAAAACCGCAAAATAGAATAAAGGAATGTTCGAGAGCACCGAGTTGACCAGGGTGATCCTTCCCCCGTACGATAAAAGTTTTGCCTTCCACCCTTCGATGCGCGCATCTATTCTATTTACCATCAAGGCCCAGTCCTCCCTTCGAAGGGGTTTAGAATGCAAATGCAACCCCAGGTAGCGGAAAGGTAGACTGCCTACTTTACACCCGAGGGTCGCTGCCAGTCTCGTGGCTTTACTGGAGTTGAGACCGATGTAAAATAGTTCCGTTTTATTTGTATTTATCTTGAGACCCGAAGCCCATTCAAACAATTTCCAGATGAACAGCAAGTTTCTCATAGCGGACCTCTTTGGAGCCGAAAAAAATAGAGTGTCGTCCGCATATTGAAGGATCACAGTGCGACATTCGGCAGTCGGACCAATTCCTGTAATTAGGTTGTTAGCCCTAGCAGCCTCCGTGATCCTGGCTAAACAATCAGCTACCACGATGAATAAGTATGGGGAAAGCGGGTCCCCCTGTCTGAGCCCCTTTCTCGATTTCATCCACGCTGTTGGTGAGTCGTTTACTAATATGGCGAGTTTAGCATTACATATACACTGTTCAATCCAGGACCACCATCTATCGCTGAACCCGAGCCACCCTAGTATACTTTTCAGGAACGACCACCGAACGTTGTCGTAAGCCTTCTCGAAGTCCACCTTAACACTAACACACTCCTTCCCCGACTTGACCCCCCAATTGAGGAGTTCACTCGCAGTAACATACGAGTCAGTCAGCAGTCTGTCTTTTAGGAACACCGATTGTGATGGGGAAATGATTGTCGGAAGGACGAGCGCCAGTCTATTAGCCAACACCTTTGAGATGATCTTCTGAATTCCGTTACTGAGGCAAATTGGTCGAAAATCGTTTACCCTACAAGCACCTTCCTTTTTTGGAATCAGACAGACATAAGAAAAGTCTGTCGAGGACGTATTCAGGGTGTTTTCCTGCAATTCAGTGAAGATATTGAATATATCGTCCTTGACCGTCTCCTAGAAATGTTGGAAAAAAAATAAGAGGAAAACCGTCGGGTCCAGGCGCCTTATCACTGCCCAATTGGAAGGTAGCCTTTTTCACTTCCACAAAACTAAAAGGCGACGTCATTGAGTCCGGTTCAGTTAGGCAGTTCGCAGAATACAGGTCGCTCCAATCTCCAAGGGATGGCGTATCGTCATCCACCCGCCCAAAAAGTTGTTTGAAAGTGTGTAGCAGATACGATCTCTTTTGTGTGTCATTATGAATATGCCTTCCAGCTTCGTCTTCAATGAACTCTATTGTGTTGTTGCGCTTCCGGGCGTTAGCCACCGCGTGAAAAAATCTGGTGTTATTATCTCCTTCCTTCAGCCAATGTTGTTTCGCCCTTGTCTTCCAAAGGATCTCTTCCTCCTTAAGTATGAGTTGAAGTTGTAACTTAAGCTCGACCCGTTTGTCCCGTAAGTCTTGAGAAATGGTACTC
Organism: Aechmea fasciata; assembly: GCA_025177825.1. Lineage (NCBI taxonomy): Eukaryota > Viridiplantae > Streptophyta > Magnoliopsida > Poales > Bromeliaceae > Aechmea > Aechmea fasciata. Next base: position 1,990,040 of record CM045923.1, on the reverse strand, counting down.
TCTTCCTCTAACTGGTCGATACACCGAATGTCCTCCTGAAGACCCGTCACAGCGTGTGAAATACTGTGAAAATTTGTCTTGCACCACTCCTTCATTCTAACTCTGCAGTGTCTGAGTCTCGCCGTTAGGGTGAGAATAGCCGACCGCTTGATAGGGACTTCGTGCCACCAGACAGGGACGTTGTTGGAGAAATCCTCCTTAGAGAGCCAAACCTTCTCGAACCTGAATCTCCGCGGCGTGGGGCGGGTCCCCGTGGTTAACATTATCGGGGTGTGATCAGAGGTAATCCTGGGAAGCGCCGTCACTCTACTGTGCGGGAAGGACTGGTCCTAATCCGTCGAGATGAGAAATCTATCCAACTTGGCCATCGTAGGTGAACATTGCATATTTGACCAAGTAAATTTTTGGTTCGCAATGGGAAGGTCAATGACTTGAAGGTTCAAGATAAGGTCTGAGAATAGGGACATGGCTCTAGTACTCCACGGGTTTCCTATTCTTTCCGCCTGATTTCTGGTGAAATTAAAATCCCCACAGATCACCCAGCAACTATTGCACCTCCCGCTGAGGGAGAGGAGTTCTTCACAGAATTCTTCTTTGCCGTCCCAGGTCGGTGGTCCATAGACATTTGACAAGTAGAAGGTCTTGCCGCTAATCGAGTGCTTCAACAGTAGAGTGATCGAGCGGTCTCGAATTAAAGCCTCCATGCAAGAAAAAATTTTGGAACTCCAACATGTGATTAAACCCCCCGACGCCCCATTAGCCGGAATAAAGAAGCTTCTATCGAAGTTTGCACCACAACAAGAACGAAGAAAGGATCTAGACAACGAACTGACTTTCGATTCTTGTAAACAGAGAACCGAACAAAAGTGCTTGGAGACAACGGATCTGACAGCACGACGCTTGACTGGGTCATTAAGCCCACGCACATTCCAGGAAATGAAGCTAATCATAAGGAAAACAACAAAACACGACAGCCACAACAGGCGGCTCCGACCCTCCTACAATCCGAGCAACAGATCAACCACGCAAAATGAACTTGTGCAACTCATCTGCTCCGGCCTCCGACAGCTTCACCCCGCAGCTAGCGCTCTTCGACAAGACCTTCTTGCGCGACCACTTTAGAGCGAGAGCCTTCGAGCTGGATAATTCCCCTTCCAGACGCCGCGCCTTTCGAATCTTTGCTCGCTCCAGAACCGAGACTTTCGCCAATGCAGGCAGACGCTGGCTGGACCTGGTCGGAACCTCCAAGCCGCACGTATCGAAGCTCCCAGCTTCTGCCAGAAGAGGCGCCACATCACCAGTGGGAGAGGAGTTAACCAGCGCGTTCAGCAGCGCGGGAGCACCGCGGAGCGGGCGGTCCGAAAGGAAAGAGGATCCCCGGGGTTCGGAACAAAGGGCCTCCATGGAAGCCTCTGGACCTCGCGACGAATCCCCGGCGTCAGACCCGAGGTCAGCATCAATTCCTGATCCGAGGTCACCTCCGTTCGCTATCCCACCGGGGCTGTGCACCATCCTGTGGCCGTGAACCATCCCGTGGAGCAGCAGGTCCGACCAGCAGGACTCCTCCGTGGGGGCCTCCTCCGTGGGGGTTGTGCCACAACGAAAACCAAGTGACCCCGGGGAAGCGCGAGCAGAAGTTCTCCGAAGATCAGGCTCGTCGTACGGTGCCGGGCCAAGCATCCATCCACCATGACCCGAAAGGGCTGAAGAGAGGAGGTGTAACGGTCCGTCGATGCAGATATTAGTTCGGCCCGGAGGGACCTCCCAAGCTGGCCGGCAAGTGGGCCCCCACTCCGAAGGACCCGCGCACGACCACATAAAAGCCCTCGCGCCGACTCCCCCTTCGGGCGGGCCCGGACTAGCATACATAGCCCGTGGGCCCTTGCAAGGTGAGCTCCCTTGGGATCCCCCTTCGGGCGGGCCCGGACTAACGTACATAGCCCGTGGGCCCTTGCAAGGTGAGCTCCCTTGGGATCCCCCTTCGGGCGGGCCCGGACTAACGTACATAGCCCGTGGGCCCTTGCAAGGTGAGCTCCCTTGGGATCCCGCGTCGAAAATCCCCCAGCTGTAGGTAGCCTCCCCGACATCAGCCCAAGTGGGCCCAGCCCTCTCAATAAAAAAAGAAAGCCCCGGTCCAGGGCTCGAGGACGATACACGAATCTCCGCCATCAATTTCTCTCGAATCCCCGATGCAGCGAAATAAATGCCGAAGCAGTGCGTAAACCAAGACAAGACCTGCGACGTGATCTACCCGAGATGGAAGGCTCGAAAACCAGGTGGCGGGCGACAGGTCATCATGGCGACAGCAAAGAGGGGGGCGCCGCCTGACGAAAACACAGTACGAGCTCCTTCCACGGCCGAAAACATCGAATCAGCCACGTCAGCACCCAAACCTTTCGAAAAACCGACCGTTGCTCGGCGGGCTCCGACAATCGCAGGCGCCGGCCGTAGCGGCTGCCGCCCGACCTTCGCACCTCGCGCCTCGGCGGACCCCGGAAGGATCCGTGGCTTCTCCTTCAAGGCTGAGAACACAAGCGGTCCGGTACGCGCCGCAAGATCCCCGTTGACACTCGTTTCCGGCGGCCTGCTTGGTGGGGCAACCCGCGGGGGCAGAGACAGACCAAGGGAGCCACCCGTGGGAGCGACCTCAGGTTTGGCCGTCCTACGCCTATCTCGGATTTCCAAGGAATTCCAGGTTGCATCGGAGTTGGACGAACCACCAGTCAAAGACCGTCTCCCCCTGGCAGAGTCTTCAGCACGCCGGTGGGCTTGAGGCGGACATTGCATAGGATCATGCTGATCCGACCGCTCGTTATGGGGGTTAGTCGGAGCCACACCCTCGCGCCGACCCCACCTCTCCAGCTGGATGAGCACCGACCGCGAGAAGTCGCCCACCGTAATTTCAAGATTCTCAGGGGACTATAAATATTGTGTTTAATTGCCTGCTGTTGGTAAGATGCATTTTAAGATCATTTTAATTTGCATACACTTTAATTAGCTCTCATGTGGTTTCAACCTATCTTTATTGTCTCGTACATAGGTAAACAAGTTTAACTTTACTACATTGTGGTTTTGTTTATATTTCACAATTTAAAACAATCATTAAATAGGATTAGTGGTTCATTTTAGAAATCACAGGGTTGCTAAGTACAAATTATTAATCAGTCCTATAGTTTGTAAGATGTATTACTTTACTTCCATGTGATTTCTGGATGCCCTTTCTTAATGACCAATTCTTGCAGTGATATAAAGAGAAAATTATGGATAGTAATGTGCAACTTTTTAAATCATAAGATAGTAATGTAAATAGTTGCTAAAGCATAGGGGGCTAATTGAAGTTTTTCTTATTATTTCATGGGAATGCATATGATTGTCCTGTACAAACTACCCAATCCATATGTTCATATAAACTTTTTTAAAACAAAAGCTTACATATAGACCTAATACAAATTTTTTCCTACAACCTTGAAAACCCTACAAACTTTTCTTCTCTTTCTCTTTGTTCTTCGTCCTTTGTTCCTATTCCTATCTTCCTACCGCATCCTAATCACTGTTATCGCCATTCTCCCTCACTCTCTCGACTTACACCACATCCTAACTATTGTTGCCATCGTTGTTGTCGCATACCATCACAACTGAACACTTTTCTTCATTTCCATTTACATGTGTCATACGTACCGTCATTACAGTGGCGGACCGTTCAATTTTAATAAACTCAAAATATTGTTATCGATCGATAGAGTCACTGGCCAATTAAGTGCAAAGAAATATGAACAGCAAGTACACTAAGATCATAATAAATCATTCACGTTTTCAAGTTTGAACCAAAATTATACAAAAACATCTGATTAGCCATGAAATTGTGATTAGAAAACGCTAGAAGAGATGCATTGGCATACATACTTTCTTTAAATAAAAGTAGCTAATCATATAGCTGTTAGGATTTAGTTAGATTTGTAGATTAATTCCAGTGGATAAGAATTAATATTTACATTCACTACAACAAAAACGGTTTATAGTGACACTTTTAAATGTAGGTACATGTCAAAAAAGTGTTGCTAGCTAAAATTGCTGACACTTTTAAAAAGTGTTGCTATATGTGGGGTCGCTAGATATATACTGACAGTTAAAGAGTGTCGCTATAATCTAAAAAAGTGCTGCTAATTTACCAACACTTATTTAAGCATTTAGTAACCGCCGAAACTCTATCTCGTTAGTTGCGGTGGCGGAGGAGGACGACAGGAAATGCTCTTCGTCTAGAATTTCAGTGGATTGAGTGAAGAGAGAAGAGAAGATGGTAATTAATTTTTCTTTTTCTTTTTTTTCTTTTTTGTTTGTAATTGGGCCAAATGGACTGGGTGTGGTGGGTTGAGTAGAGTAATCTTTTATTTTTGGCTGGATTGGACTTTATATTTAGGCATTAGTAGATATTTTTTTTAAGTTTTAGCATAAATGAGACACTTACTCAAAAATACCCCAAACATGTGTCCCTATAACCTGATTCTGTTGTAGTGATTATTGGAGATAAATTAAAGATTTAAATAGTAATAATAGTATGAATCTAACTAGATTAGGATAAATATTTAAATTTATTGGAGATAAACTAAATATGGATTTAAATATTTATTAGAGTAGGAATCCTAAATATATTAGGATTTGCGTACGTTTTATTGTAAGCATTATATAAGCACCATATGGGGTGCTTTTGGAGAGGAGTACGATCAAAAAGTTGAAGCTCTTTGGCGGGTTGTACCGGAAAGAGAGTTGGCCGATTGCATGCACCTACTGCACAGGTGCTTGTGAGAGAGAGAGAGAGTTGTCTTTTAGATTTATAAAAAGACGAGAGAAGAGTAGGAAAAATTGATCTTCAGTTAGGTTACCACCAGTTGAGGGTGAGAGCCGAGGATATTCCCAAGACGGCTTTCCAAACTCGGTACGGGCATTATGAGTTTACTGTGATGCTTTTTGGATTGACGAATGCCCCCGCCGCATTTATGAATATGACAAATAGGGTGTTCAAGCCGTTCTTGGATAGATTTGTAGTTGTGTTCATATATGATATCTTGATATACTTCCAGAGTGATGCCGAGCATGATGAGTACTTGAGGATAGTGTTACAGCTTCTGAGGGAGAAGAAGTTGTATATTAAGTTAAAGAAGTGCGAGTTCTGGCTGCGGGAGGTTTCTTTCTTTGACCATGTGATTTCTGCAGTTGAAGTAGCAATGGACCCGAAGAAGATTGATGCTATTCGTGATTGGCCCAGACCGACGACGATGATTGATGTGAGGAGTTTCCTTGTACTAACTGGATAATTACCGTCGATTTGTAGAAGGTTTTGCAAATCTTTCTACACCCCTCACTCAATTGACTCGAAAGGTAATTAACTTTATCTGGAGTGAGGACTGTCAGAGGAGTTTTGATGAGTTGAGACAGAGGTTGACGTCGGCTCCTATCCTTGCCCTTCCAGTGATGGGGCAAGGATTCATGATTTACAGTGATACATCACATAGTGGATTGGGCTGTGTGCTGATGCAGCATGGTAGGGTAATTGCTTATACTTCACTAATTGAAGTATTACGAGAAGAATTATCCTACGCATAACTTGGAGGTTGTTGTAATAATTTTTGCTTTGAAGCTGTGGCGTCACTATTTGTATGGCGAAAATTGTGAGATCTTCACTGATTATAAAAGTCTCAAGTATCTGTTCACCCAGAAGGAGTTGAATATGAGGCAATGCCAGTGGCTGGAGTTGTTGAAGGACTATGATGTTAGTATTCAGTATCACCCCGGCAAGGCGAATGTGATGGCAAATACGTTGAGCAGGAAGTCAGTGCAGAGCTTGGGCCCGATGATTACTCAGCAGAGGCCGTTACTTGAGGAGTTGCAGCGGTTGAGACTGGAGGTAGTGTCCCCTGGATCTACTTCAAGACTAATATCTATGGTCTTGCAGCTTACTCTGTTGGACAGGATCAGGGAGAAACAGAGTTGAGACTTTCACCTGTTGAGGATTCGAGAGCAGCTGGAGAGGGGACATGCTGAGGCCTTTTCAGTGGGCAGTTCGGGAGTACTGCAGTGCAGGGACCTATGGATTTAGAGATCCAAAAGGAGATTTTGAAAGAGGCTCATTATTCACCTTATACGGTTTACCCTGGTGTAACCAAGATGTATAAGGACTTGAAGGCACACTTTTGGTGGAATGGAATGAAAAGAGACATTGGTAGATTTGTAGCTCAGTATTTGACTTGCCAACAGGTAAAGGCGGAGCATCAGGTACCTGCAGGCAAGCTTCAGAGTCTGCCAGTGCCCGAGTGAAAATAGGAGCATATTGCGATGGACTTTGTCGTGGGATTACCTAGAGCACAGGGTGATTTCGATACTATTTGAGTGATAGTGGACAGACTGACTGAGTCTATTCACTTTCTACCAGTACAGACCACCTGGTTCAGGGAGAGACTCGCTCAGCTATATTTGGATGAGATTGTGAGATTGCATGGGGTGCCTACCTCGATAGTATCGAACCGAGATCCGAGGTTTGTTTCGCACTTTTGGAGGAGTCTTCAGATAGCTTTGGGTACACAGTTATATTTCAGCACAACGTTTCACCCACAGACGGATGGTCAGTCTGAGTAGACCATTCAGACTCTGGAGGACATGCTGAGGGCATGTGTCCTGAACTTTGGAGAAGGGTGGCATCGACATTTGAGACTGGTTGAGTTTGTGTACAACAACAGCTATCAAATGAGCATTCAGATGGCTCTGTTTGAGGCGTTGTATGGACGCAGGTGTCGATCCCCTTTGCATTGGAGTGATATTGGTGAAAGGAAGTGAGATTCTGATCGAAGCTAAGGAAAAAGTTAAAGCGCTACGACGACATCTTTTGACAGCTCATAGTCGACAGTGGAGCTACGCTGACACCAGGAGATGAGATTTGGAGTTCCAGATTGGAGATCATGTATTTTTGAAAGTCTCGCCGTCCCGATGGATACGCAGATTCGGAGTGCGTGGAAAGCTTAGTCCACGCTTTGTAGGCCCTTTTGAGGTATTGGAGCGAGTTGGACTAGTAGCCTACGGCATTGCTCTATCCCCATGACTGGCCGGTATTCATGATGTTTTCCACGTCTTGGCGGTGAGGGGATATGTGTTCGATCCCTCCCACGTGATCGACTTTACTCCACTGGAGTTTGGCCAGGATTTGAGATATGAGGAGCGATCGGTGCGAATCCTGGTTCGTGAGATGAAAGAATTGCGTAACCGGATCATCCCGTATGTAAAGGTACAGTGAAGTCATCATGAGGAGCGTAAGGCGACCTGGGAGCCTGAGATGGTGATGCGAGAGTCCTACCCTTATTTGTTCGATGCTCATGATTGAGGTATGCATTAAGTTTTGAGGACGAAATATTTTGTAGTGGGGGAGGATATAGTATCCCATGTGTGTTGTTACCCGTGAGATTTCAACATCTTGGACTTGTTGACATATCTGGAGAGTGTTGGGACAAGTCCGAGTTATTTTGGCGCGAAATAGACGCAAAACAGACTCGTTACGACACGAGAGCAGGATTTAAGAGCTGAAATATGCAAATTGCAGGTTTTCAGTATTGCGTATCGATGACACACAGGGGCGTACCGGTACCCCAGTATAGATTTTCTGACTGCTGCTATCGATTTACGATTTCTGATGTTGGGTACTGGTACGGCATCGGCTTGGTACCGGTACTCTAGGATAGGTGAGGGGCTTTTTGGTCAATTGTTACCTCCTGGACTTCACCCTTATCCTCACCTTTTATATACGTATAGAGAGGTTGAGAGGGAGATTCCTCTCTCTCTCTAGGTTGGTGTGGTGTGTTCGGTGGAGGCCTCAGGTGGAGCTCGGATCGACGTCGACTTCGCGCCGGCGAGCCGTCTGAGCCTACATGCGTCGTGGTAGCGCCGTTGGAGATACGCTTGCATTCTCAGTTGGATAGCGTTCACGAGTGCCACTCCGGAGTCAAGCTTTGTGTGTTTGCGTTGGTATCGTTGTGTTCTAGTTGGACTCGCTCTCCACTAACGACCATGTGTGCATGATCATTGTTAGTGTAGCTTCGACAGGCGGGACGGGTGTGTTCACAGTCCCTAGTGAGATTGGGTCAGAGGTTACCTCTTCTACAGATAGTAGTGTTTGATCGTGATAGTATAGTGGTATATAGCTGTAGAGTTTTTCAGTTTCCTTACTATTGTTGAGCACTTTCTGTAGACTTAGTGGGTGAGTCGTTGAGGTCGGTAACGGTATCTACTGAGGAATACTTCTTTTTGCAGTAGTTCTCACACCCAGTTGGTGACCTTTTTGTAGAGCCTTTTTCTGCGGCTGCTGCTACTGCTGATACTGATCGTGGAAAGGGTGTTGCGAGCTAGATCCCTTCCAAACGAGTTGCAGAGCTAGAGGAGTACGTCCCACAGGTAGTTTTGGGATTTTTGATATACATATGGTTGTTGTTTGGGTACTCGCTGGAGCGAGTGTTGTAGTAGACTTGTTTTGTATATGTACTTGAACCTCTCGAGGTTGTTATATGTATATGTTCTTCGGTTTAGCAGCTCTATACTATTAATTGTAGTTTTGTATGATTCCAGGTACATGCATAGCTATCACTTCGTATACCGGAAAAATTTCTTTGTATACGGTAGGTCTGTTAGCGTGCCCGGGGTACAGTGATAATCTGCGACGTGACATTATCCCCGAACCAAACGATACTTTACAATATATTGCTCAATAAATGGAGATAGAAATAGGAAGAAATTTAACTGTTTCGGAAAGCACTATTCACCTTAGTTAATTACCAATGACTAAGATTTTCGAGTAATTTAACTTCCGATGTCGATTCGGCACACTTCAGGCCTAACGAAGATGCCCTAATCTCGTCGTAATCCAAATCGAAGTTGTTCTCTGCGTCAAATTATCCTTCAATTACAAATTCAAGAGATCAATTTAACTCAACATTTCAAAACCACAAAATTCTTAATTCTCAACTTAGGGTTTTCATTTCGTCGAGAACTCCTCAAAATCAATACTGACTTTCTAACCAATCTATTTTATAATCATTTAGGATCTCCAAAAATCTCATTTTCAAAGGATTTAACTAAAATTCTAATTCACATCCATAAATTTCAGTTTGGCGCATGGTCAAAAAGTTTGATCCAACATGAGATAGCTCTTCCAACTTCTTCTTCAATTTGAAACTTCTAAAATCTCTAATTTCTCCTCTTTTATGGAGAGGTTGGAAGGAAAAGAGAGAGAGGTACGTGTTAGAGGGCAAGAGAAGCCCTTCCTCTCTTCTCTGTGTTGGGAGAGAAGGAGGAAGAGGTGGCATGGGTATATACATACCCCAGTGCTTACTGCAATTTGCAGTTTAGTCTAGTTGAAATATAATACGTCTAATTAGAGCCCTTTTGAATATCGGTTTGTTTTCAAATTTAAAATACAAACTAAATTAAAGTAAATCATGGGTTATTTATTTTAACTTTTCAGTTTTGAATCATTTTGGTCACCAAAAGCTCTCTATCAATTAGAATCTTTAACAGATTGCTGCTGTTAGGTTCTGTTTTTACTACTCGGATATCTGAATAATATGAAACTTTAAATTTGGTCTTAGAATAAAAATTTCGACAAATTATTAAATTTTTATAGTTTTCTGACACTGTGAATTTTTCAGCTGAAATATATTTTTATTTCAATTTCAGTATAAATAATTTTCGAATTATCTTTTACTTCTCTAAATATCACGCCCCGAACCCGAGGCATAACAGACGCCGCATATTTACTAATTTAATAAATATACAATGCTACAGAATCAGACAAAATAACATACAAAAGATGATCATCAAAATAATATTCTAACAAATCCAAATGGTCGAAAGATGAGGCTAATAATTTATTTTCAATTAGAATCAAAAGAGATATCCTATAAGCAGAACTAAAGTTCAATATGCAAAGCAAACAAAACCTTGTCTACCAAGTACATTAAGTAACCAAAAATGAGTATGAAGGATTAAGAAAGCAAAAACAGATAAACAAATAGTTATCTACGGAGTTCAAAATTCAAATCTAAATGTAATAGGAATAAAGCGAAAGAGGCTAGAATCAAATCTAGCTACATCTAACGTTCACTCGCTCCCAGCCCCGCCCTGCGAATCGGTCTCAGTACCTGGGTAAGCAACCATACACCACATTAGTCGGATTAAGCATACAAATAATTAAATACACAAATTAATTTAAGCGATTGGTTTTAATTTGCAAAGTTTCGAAAATAAGAATTATCAAAATTAAAATTCAGATCAAATTGAAACTATAAATTTACAAAGGATTTCTCTTTTAACATATAACGAAATAATATTAGGTCTCCGGCATCTTAATTATGTCATATGATCCGTTGGCGAGATCCAAAGACATCCGAAGGCGTAAACAAAGCTAAGGCACCCGAAGGTGCAAACAAAATATAGGCACCGAAGGTGCATATACAAAACAGAGGCACCCGAAGGTGCAAACAAAGTTGAGGCGAGGGTAGGCGCAGGCACCCGAAAGCGCAATACAGAGACGAAGCTTGCTTCTATAATAAAGTACATGTCGACATGGCCAACCTTAGCATAACAGAATACCAAGAGACATCATAATTTGAAATTATCCAGTCACTAATTTACAGAACAGATTATCGACTTTCAAAAATTTATTTTGTTAAAAGGACTTGTCAATCACAATTGAAACTCAATTTACAAGAAATATTTAATAATATGCTTAACCCTTAATTTTAAAATCTACAACATAGGATTTTCGTACAATCAAAGTATTTTCCTTATTATTTAGCAAAAACAAACGGTTGTCCGGTCGCTTACCTTAACGTAGGTTCAAAGATAGAAAAATATCCAGTCGAAACTGCACCGAAAATTCAATCGTCTGAACCTTCTCGAAAACGGTGAAGACGACGTTAAGATTACGTCGATAACAAACCAAAAATTAACGACCAAAAGATTGCGGCGGAGGCGGCTACGGATGACGACGACGACGACGACGATGACGATAGGGATCGGATGGCGTTGCGGGCGCACGAGAGGAACGGCGGAGGTCGTACGGATGTGGGGATGAGAGGGATCGAGCGAGAGAGAGAGAGAGATGGTCGAAAGAGAGAGAGGAGTCGTGCGGGAGAAAAGAGGAAAAGAAAAGAACCGGGTGAGGGTTTGGATCGTACGAAGCAACTAATTAATTAGATGGCTAATTAATAACAATATGCCGCTGATTCCCTCGAAAATCTGAAATTATAAAAAGGTCCAAACATAAAGTGAATTGGAGTCAAAACAAGAAGTTAAAAGCATAGGGTGTTACACTAAATTAAATAAAAATAGTATTTTACACTATATTTATTTATACTTGTATATATATTAAAAATCCAGTGTACTATACATTCCATCTTATGTATTACAAATTTCTGCTTGTTGGATTTTAGGGCTACCCATATGTAAAGAAAACTATATTTTGTGAATTTTAATTATTAAATTAGGATCCTAATTTTTTATTTCTCTTTCAACTTCTCATCTAGTAGTAGAGCTAATAATTTAATTTATTGTTTAGCTCATGATCGACTCGTGAGCAAACAAGTCTAACACGATCTGAATTTTTCAAACTAAATAGTTTAACAATCCACCTTGTATCCGGCTTATTTATCAAATGAATCGAACCCGAGTCGGCCTAGTTTGCTAGTGTTCGACTTGCTGATAGGGATGCAAACGGATCCGGGTTGGTGGAGCTCCCGCCCCGATCCGCCCCGACAGTAGCGGTAAATGGGTGAAAATAAACGGGTTCGGGAAAGGAAACAGAGTAAAATTTACGATCCGAGACGGATTCGGGGCAGGAAACGGGAGAAATTTTGACTCGTCCCGAATCCGTCCCGAAAATTATTTATATTTTTAAAAAATATTTCTAAAAAAAATGTATTTATAAAAAAATTCAAAATACAAATAAGTTAGTACTCTAATTTTCTAATGTATTTAAAATTTTTGAATTTTGTTTTGAATTGTGATTGATATTTTTTTATAAATGATATTATTAAAATATATATATATAATATTAATATTAAAAATTATTATTTTATATTTTACAAAATATTAATAATATTTTAATTTTATAAAAACTATTAGTTGGCGGGACGGATTTAGGGCGCTGGCGGGAGTCGGGTTATGAGACGGGGCGGATTATGAGATATATTTTTTAACTCGTCACGGATTCGGGGTGGGAGGCCGGGCGGAATTTTGCTACTCGCGACAACGGGAGGTGGAGCGGGCTCCCGCACCCAGATTCGCCCCGTTTGCATCCCTACTTACTGACAACCCTACATTTATTGAGATATATATTGTTTACAGGATCAAAATAAACGTGGGCTAACGTGTAGGGACTTGAGACGCAATTTACTCAAAGCCCCCTTAAACCCTATTTCACGCGTATCCCCATCTCGATCCTTCCCCTGCCCGGCCTCTGATCGCCTCCTCCACCATCCTCTTCGGATTCTCAAGGTTAGATCCATTCACCTCCGTAAACCCTATTTTTAGAGCTCATTCCATTACCACAAAGTGAAAGGTGATTGAGTTTTGATGCAACAATGGGTTCCTCAGTCCACATCAGTTAAACCCTAGCAATGAATCTAAGGCCCAGTTTGGTAATGTAGTGGATAGAACTGGGAGGCTTACAATTTTCTCTCTTTTCATACAGTATAAAATTGTGGCCGTGCGTTTCCAGTGTTGGTAGCGACTGCAATTTTATAGTACAAAAAGAAGAGAAAATTTTAAGCACTTCTAAACTTGTCGGGCCTTTAATACTATAAAAATAGTTTCACATGCTTCTCCGGTGGCGGTTGCGATAGTAAGCACTTATAGACATTTTTGAGCCTTTTATAGTATAAACAATGATGCTTTTAACCACCGTATACCAAATTGGGCCTATATAAGTGGTTGGGCCTACATCTTTCATTTTAGGGGGCATTTGGATTGATAAAGTTGTGATTCGTCTGAAAGTCAAGTTTTTTAATAGTTGAAATATTAATCTCGTTATCCCTCGTGAAGTGAAGACACCGATAAGATCAAGTTGTTAGTTATCAACTCAATTTTTAAATTTTTTTTTTTTGAAATGGTTCAAAGTCATCTTTTATAGAAAGATCCAAAATTTAGCTTATGACTAAACGGTGAACCTCCCCAGCAATATGCTAGCTGTCTCCACAACTTGATTTTCAACCGAACTACAATTACGTGAATCCAAACGCCTCCTTAGGTTAAGATTGGTCTTTGTGGCTTTCTGCTTTCCTCCAGTCATTTTCTTTTGCTTATGTTGGTTCTTTAATCCTACGGGCTGTTTGTTCACCGGTATATAGTGTTCTAGGCATGTTATATATTTTATATGAAAAATGCTATGCTTGCAAATTGTGTATATACGTAGAATTGGGAAGTTTATTATTAGCTAAAATGATCACAGATGTTTAAATTTTACGTACATGTAAATGTGTGTGGGCATTGAATTTTAGCAAAATTCATTTTGTATTTGGAACGGTAAGTTTTTTACTAACTGTGCCACTTGGGTTGGGAGATTGGTAGGGATTTGTATATATTGCCATTATTGCACTATTCATGATTCCTATCAAGTATGGGAACGACAAAACCTCATAACCCATGGTATTGGTATATTTCTACTAGTTGAGACTTGAGAGTCTATGGTGGTTCCACAATTTAATCAACACCTTTTTCGATTCCCCACTTCAGTTGTATGACGATGATATAAATATTTTAAACAGAAATTGTGGAGGATTCCTGAAATATTACAAACTGTGAAATGAGTGACCCACTAGGGTTATCTTGTTTAAGAAGCTAGGTGAGTGGTTACCATATTTGTTTGCTTGCTACATTTGCTTTTTTGCTGTTATAGAAAATTTTTTTTTCTTTTTCAGTTGGTGTCTTGTAGAGACCTGAAAATTCAGCTGAGACTTGTTCGGCAGCTCTGGAGAGTGTCGGGACAAGTCTAGGTTGCGTGGGCGCGAATGGACGCCTAACGGGCCCCCTGGGGATCACGAGAGCAGCATGTACTTGAGAGATCTGCGAAATTGCAGATTTCTGTGAGTTGTACCGGTACAGATTGGTTGCTATACCGGTACAGATTGATGGCTATACCGGTACAAAATGGGATTTGTACCGGTACAGCCTGGCAGCATGGCTCAGTTTGACTTTTTGAGCCCTTTGTCCCCCTCTCACTTTAGCCCATGCCTTTTAATACTGCAGTGAGGGAGAGAGGAGCTGCTGCTGCTGCGTTCTTCTTCTTCTTCTTCTTCTTCTTCTTCTTCTTCTTCGTCGTTGCAGCCAGAGGGAGAGAGAGAGAGAGAGAGAGGAAGCTCGAGAGAAGCCCGAGCTTCGTCGACGACGCGCCGACGCGTGGTTTCCGCGGGTTTTCGACGACGAGACGCTGCGAGGGTGCTAGGCGCGCGTGCGAGATCACTGTCCTCGACCCAGCGACGGGCGTGGGGTGTTTTCTGAGGTGAGTGACCCTCGACAACCCTCCGTTTACCTCGAAGTTCCATGATTTTCGAGTTGCTGCCGCTGCTGTGGACTGCAGCGTCGACGTTTAGTGTTTTGACTCGTGCTCTGTGTAGGAGACTCGGAATCCGGCGAAATCTGCGGCGTTGGATCCGTGACTTCCAGACGATTCCAGCGACACCTTACTTGCCGGATTTGGATCAGGTTTGCCCTGTCGGAACCCATGATTACCGAGCTGCTTGTTTTTCGGAAAATTCTGAAGTGCTGAATTGCTGTTTTCCAGCGTCGACCGTCGGCACTTTGGCTGATTCTCCGCACAGGGTGGTCGGATCGCGTCAAGACTTGCGCCGTTGGATTCCTGACTGCGAGGCGAAGATTTCGGCACCAAAATCGCTGAATTTGGACAAGGTTAGCTTAGTTAACTTTAAGCTTTTCTCAGCCGCAGTTTTTTCGGACAGAATTCGCGAGCTTAAGCGTTTTGGGTTGCTTCTTCGCAGCGGAGGACCTCGGCACTTATCGGATCAACGGAGGTGACCGAGGAGGACCTTTGACCCTTCCTCGCTGCCTGGGATTCGCTTCAGAGGTGGGTTTACATCGGATTTCAGTCTAAGTGCAATAGTCGACATGTATAGTAGTATGTTCATGATAGCCGTAGCTCGAATTCATGGAATTGCATATTGAATATCTGTATTTGGAGCATGCTTAGCGATTAATATTTTATACTTGTTGGACTTGGATTTGACTTAGGAGAAAACCCCGAATTGATCGTCATTATATACATTGCCGGTTTTAGCTCTAGGAGCCGTATTTTCGCGGTATCGTCCCGGGTTTCGGCGATGGATACTTGGGGTAGTGTATACGTTACGGGGCTCGGGCGCCGTCAGACCAGACGGTGGGCCCAAAGTCTGTTCTGGTTACTTGGGTTTGGCCAGTGAGGGCCTGATTGAGCTCGACAGAGCTACGCTGCATACTCGGTTGGGTAGCTCCCCCGAGTGCCGCTCCGGAGTTTGGGCTTGTGCTTTCGCGTTGGTGTC
Organism: Aechmea fasciata; assembly: GCA_025177825.1. NCBI lineage: Eukaryota > Viridiplantae > Streptophyta > Magnoliopsida > Poales > Bromeliaceae > Aechmea > Aechmea fasciata. The sequence continues at coordinate 1,974,474 of CM045923.1, read as the reverse complement.
GGGTAGTGCAGGTGGGACTTGCTCTCCACTGAGGCTTGGAGTGGGGGTAGCTGTATAGTCACAACCGGGCACGGACGGGTGTGTTCACGGTCCCGTGGACGGGTGGGTTCACGGTCCCTTGCAGATTGGGTCCGGTTGTTTGGAGTCCGTAGGGGTAGTTTTGAGCTTGATAGCTTAGTGACTTGTAGCCGTAGAGAGTTCCAGCCTTTCTTTTCTTCTATCTTGCTTACTGTAGACTTAGTGGGTGGACCGATGTTGTTTAGGCGGCACCCACTGAGGATTACTTGTTTTATAGTAGTTCTCACGCCCTCTTTCTTCCACCCTTGTTGCAGGGCCTTCGCCTTCGGCTGCTGCTCCTCCTGAGTCGGACCGCGGGAAGGGCGTGGCGAGCTAGAGCCTACCCTTCGAGTTCTGTGCTAGAGGACTTCCACTGCAGGTAGTGATAGTTCTGTTTTGGTTTTCCACTTTTGTACATACAGTTGAACTCGCTGGAGCGAGTAGCGTTGTATCTGATTACTTGTATGTATATAAAGTTTGTTTTTCCCTACCTGGGTGTTTATATTTTATTTCAGCTCTATGCTACCGGTTGTGGCATTGTATGTTATTACAGTATACTACGCTTCGTATACGTAAGAAATTCTTTTGTATACGGCGGGTTTGTCGGCGTGCCCGGTGAATATACAACCCGGGGCGTGACAGATTAAGTTGGTATCAGAGCTTAGTATTAGGTCGTTGGGACCTAGGAAACCTAAGCTGGTAAACTCTAGGAAGACAGACGCGAGCGGCGTGATTTAATGCGAAAGTCATTGATTGTTTGTTTTAACTCATCCTGTAGTGGAGTGAGTGACTGAAGGAGTGCCTGTTTTGGTACAGAGAAATTATGTTGGCTGCAGACGACATAATGTTGAGGAGAAACAGTGGACCGCCTTCGAGACTTTCGATGATTGGGTCGAGTGTTTTTGTATCTCGACCTTGTTTCTATGTGTGCCTATGCAACACGCAAGACGACCGCCACTACGGGGTCGCGCCCACCACCACCACCACCCCGGCTACTGAGCAGATGGAGCAGTGGCACCCGACCCGAGCCGGTGTGCCTCCCGTGGTGGAGCCGAGTACTAGGCCGAGACGAGTGCGCAAATGACTTGAGCGCACGCTTAGTCGCTTTGACAGAGGTGACTAGGCAACAGGGCCGATTCTACACAGATGTGCGAGAGGTTAGCCGCGCTGCCGAGCACAAAGATCGGGAGCACCACCCCAGCCTACTCCGCCACCCTCTACGCCACCCATCGCACCCGCTTGCCGCACCCCCACTAGCAGATCCCGCCAAAGACCGTTGCGCCGCTGCAGGGTCACCTGTGCGGCTACGGCAGAAAGGTGGACGGATGACCGAGTTGTTGTTTAACTTCCGCCGCCTCGACCCACCGACGTTTGACGGGCATTGCTCGAGCCCCGGGTGGTAGAGAGTTGGATTAAGGCGCCGGAGAGGATATTCGAGGACTTGGATGTCCAGGAGGAGGACCAGGTTCACTTGGGGGTCTATTGTTTGATTGGGAACGCCAGGGATTGGTGGACGAGGATGAGGCGCGACCAGGGAGTCGTGACCTCTCAGACGACCTGGGATGTGTTCTGCGGGATGTTGTACCGCACGTATTTTCCCATCAGTGTAAAGCAGAGGATAGAGGAGGATTTGAAGAGGATCCGAGGGAGATCGCACGGTTCAGAGTACGTCCGGAGTTTACGCGGCTCCCGAACCGTGTGCCGTTTGTAGCGAGGGGACGAGGCGCACCGGTGTACCTTTTGAGCAGTGGCTTGAGGCCGCATCTTTACTGTGTTCGTTAGGGCGCAGAGGTCGAGGACCCCGGACGCGTCCATCGAGCGTGCACCGTTTGAGGAGAGCACGAGACTACGCTCGAGAGCGGACTCGTGGCCGGACCGAGCCAGACAGAAGCGCCCGCTCCCGATGACGGCGGGCCGAGCAAGAAAGGCCCGTCGAGGCCTCCACGATCACGTCGTGGTCGTGGATCCCTGGGCGTCGCCGCGGTGGATACCCGTCGCCAGGGCGACCACGAGGACGCAGCAAGGCGTGATTTGTGGGGACCGCACCGGCCTAGACAAAGGCGAGCGAGAGGGCAGATGTTATGGTTGTGGCCACCGGACACCTCAGTGCAGCCTTGTCCGCGTGCGATCGTCGGCGCCATCATCTCGTTTCAAGACCGCGCCGCCACAAAGAAGCCATACGGGGCCTCGCCGAGCTATCGCCACGAGGACAGAGCATCAGTACCGCGACAGAGCGAGCAGCGGTCGCCGGCTCCGCGCGGCAGGTGTTTGCGCGGTGGAGGACTCTTCACAGCTCGACCGTGTGGTGTGTATCACTTTACTTTCTGGTACTAGAGCGCGTACTTTATTTGATACCGGCTCATCGCATTCTTTTATCAGTCGAGCATTTGCTTTATTACATGGTCTAGAGTTAGGGTTGTTGCCTCAGACCCGGGAGATCCAGGTTCCCGACCATGTAGTACGGGTGGTAGAGTGTTGTGGGTCGTGTCCTGTGCAGCTAGGCTCGTGGATTTTGCCCGCAGACTTGTTAGTATTAGGGCAGCTGCACGACTTCGACATAGTGCTTGGCATGGACTGGCTGACGCGATACTACGCGACGATTGACTGCGGAGAGAGGACGGTGACACTCCGTGAGCCTGGTCAGGAGGAGTTCACTTTCAGAGGCTGCAGGAGCACGTTGTTTGCCGCGTGGATTTCTTCAGCGAGAGCTCGACAGCTGATGAGTAGAGGGTGCACCGCTTTTCTGGCGACGGTTACAGAGGTACCTACGGCGGCACCGAGGCTCGAGGACATCCCTGTGGTTCGCGAGTTTCCGGATGTGTTTCCCCCTGAGATGACGACTATGCCGCCGGAGAGGGAGATCGAGTTTGTGATTGATGTAGTTCCTGGAACTGCACCAATCTCGAAGGATGGCACCCGCCGAGCCGAGAGAGTTAAAGGCGCAGCTTCAGGATTTGATGGATAAAGGGTTTGTGAGACCCAGTGTATCGCCTTGGGGAGCGCCGGTGTTATTTGTAAAGAAGAAGGATGGTTCACTCAGGTTATGTGTGGATTACCGGGAGCTGAATAAAGTGACCATCAAGAACAAGTATCCTTTGCCGCGCATTGATGATTTGTTTGATCAGCTGCAAGGATCTTGTGTCTTCTCGAAGATCGATCTCCAGTCAGGTTACCACCAGCTGAGGGTGAGGGCCGAGGATGTTTCCAAGACGGCTTTTAGGACTCGGTACGGGCATTACGAGTTTACAGTGATGCCTTTTGGATTGACGAATGCCCCTGCCGCGTTCATGGATTTGATGAACCGGGTGTTTAAGCCGTACTTGGACCGATGTGTGGTAGTCTTCATCGACGATATTCTCGTATACTCCCGTAGCGACGCCGAGCACGAGGAGCACTTGAGGATAGTGCTACAGCTCCTGCGAGAGAAGGAGTTGTATGCCAAGTTAAAGAAGTGCGAGTTCTGGTTGCGGGAGGTTACTTTCTTGGGCCACGTGATTTCTGCAGATGGAGTGGCAGTAGACCCGAGGAAAATTGATGCTATTCGGGATTGGCCCAGACCGACGACGGTGACCGAGGTGCGGAGCTTTCTTGGATTAGCAGGATATTACCGTCGGTTTGTGGAAGGCTTTGCGAAGCTTTCCACACCCCTCACTCGATTGACTCGTAAAGGAATCAAGTTCTTTTGGAGTGAGGATTGTCAGAGGAGCTTCGATGAGTTGAGACCGAGGTTGACATCAGCTCCTGTTCTTGCCCTCCCAGTTATGGGGGAAGGATATGTGATTTTCAGTGACGCATCACACAGTGGACTGGGTTGTGTGTTGATGCAGCATGGTGGGGTAATCGCTTATGCTTCACGGCAGTTAAAGGATTTTGAGAAGAATTATCCCACGCATGACTTGGAGCTTGCCGCAGTGGTTTTTGCTTTGAAGTTGTGGCGGCATTACTTGTACGGCGAGCACTGTGAGATTTTTACTGATCACAAAAGTCTCAAGTATCTGTTCACCCAAAAGGAGTTGAACCTGAGGCAACGCCGGTGGTTGGAGCTACTGAAGGACTATGATATTAGCATTCAGTATCATCCCGGCAAGGCGAATGTGGTGGCAGATGCTTTGAGCAGGAAGGCAGTGCAGGGCTCGTGCCTGATGATCACGCAGCAGAGGCCGTTACTTGAGGAGCTACAGCGGTTGAGTTTAGAGGTTGTGTCCCCTGGGTCTACTGCAATACTAATGTCTATGGTTTTGCAGCCTACTCTGTTGGATAGGATCCGAGAGAAACAGAGTGGAGACCCACACTTGTTGAGGATTAGAGAGCAGTTGGAGAGGGGACAGAGGGTTTCACAAAGGACGCTGGGAGTACCGAGGCATGGGACCGACGTGTACCCGTGGATCCGAGATCCGAGCAGACATTTTGAGAGAGGCTCATTGTTCTCCTTATACGGTTCATTCCCGGTGGAACCAAAATGTATAAGGACTTGAAATCACGCTTTGGTGGAATGGAATGAAAAGAGACATTGCGATATGTGGCTCGGTGTTTGACTTGCCAACAGTGAAGGCCGAGCATCGGTGCTCGCCGGCAAGCTTCGTAGTCCGCTGCCCGAGTGGAAATGGGAGCAAATCACGATGGACTTTGTCGTGGGGTTACCTACAGCTCAGGGTGGCTATGATGCTATTTGGGTGATAGTGACGATTGACCAAGTCCGCCCACTTCCTACCGCTTCAGACCACCTGGTCCAGGGAGAGACTCGCGCAGCTATACCTGGATGAGATTGTCAGGCTGCATGGCGTGCCAGTGTCGATTGTATCAGACAGGGACCCGAGGTTTGTATCACACTTCTGGAGGAGCTTACAGACAGCCTTGGGTACACAATACACTTCAAAGACAAAGATTTCACCCACGTACGTAGATGGTCACTGAGCGGACCATTCGTACTCTAGAGGACATGCCGAGGGCATGCGTCCCGGACTTTGGAGGAGGGTGGCATCGACATTTGAGATCGGTTGAGTTTGCGTACAACAACGCCTATCAAGCGAGCATCCGGATGGCTCCGTTTGAGGCGTTGTATGGACGCATGTCGATCCCCCCTGTGTTGGAGCGACGTGGGAGAAAGGAGGACACTTGGGCCTGAGATTTTGCTAGAGGCTGAGGAAAAGGTGAAGGTAGTTCGACGCCACCTTTTGACAGCCCAGAGCCGCCAGAGGAGCTACGCCGATACTAGGAGGCGAGACTTGGAGTTTCAGGTTGGAGACCATGTATTTCTTAAAGTCTCGCCGTCCAAGGGGATTCGCAGATTTGGTGTGCGTGGAAAGCTCAGTCCACGCTACATTGGCCCTTTTGAGGTATTGGAGCGAGTTGGGCCAGTTGCTTACAGAGTTGCTCTACCCCCTCGACTAGTTGGCACTCACGATGTTTTCCACGTCTCGGCATTGAGGAAATATGTTTTCGATCCCTCTCACGTGATTGACTTCACTCCGCTTGAGCTAGGCGAGGACCTGCGATACGAGGAGCGACCGTTGCGGATTCTTGCTCGCGAGGCGAAAGAATTGCGCAATCGGATCATACCGTATGTTAAGGTGCAGTGGAGTAATCACGAGGAGCGGGAAGCGACTTGGGAGCCAGAGACGGCGATGAGGGAGGCCTATCCCTACCTGTTCGACGTGCAGAGCTGAGGTACGTTCGAGTTTCGAGGACGAAACTTTTTGTAGTGGGGGAGGATGTAGAGACCTGAAAATTCAGCTGAGACTTGTTCGGCAGCTCTGGAGAGTGTCGGGACAAGTCTAGGTTGCGTGGGCGCGAATGGACGCCTAACGGGCCCCGGGGATCACGAGAGCAAAGATGTACTTGAGAGATCCGCGAAATTGCAGATTAGGAGTTGTACCGACAGCATTGGTTGCTATACCGACAGATTGATGGCTATACCGGTACAAAATGGGATTTGTACGACACTGGGCAAAGATGGCTCGCCTTGACTTTTTGAGCCCTTTGTCCCCCTCTCACTTTAGCCCATGCCTTTTAATACTGCAGTGAGGGAGAGAGGAGCTGCTGCTGCTGCGTTCTTCTTCTTCTTCTTCTTCTTCTTCTTCTTCTTCTTCTTCGTCGTTGCAGCCAGAGGGAGAGAGAGAGAGAGAGAGAGGAAGCTCGAGAGAAGCCCGAGCTTCGTCGACGACGCGCCGACGCGTGGTTTCCGCGGGTTTTCGACGACGAGACGCCGCGAGGGTGCTAGGCGCGCGTGCGAGATCATCGTCTCGACCCGCCGACGGGCGTGGGGTGTTTTCTGAGGTGAGTGACCCTCGACAACCCTCCGTTTACCTCGAAGTTCCATGATTTTCGAGTTGCTGCCGCTGCTGTGGACTGCAGCGTCGACGTTTAGTGTTTTGACTCGTGCTCTGTGTAGGAGACTCGGAATCCGACGAAATCTGCGGCGTTGGATCCGTGACTTCCAGACGATTCCAGCGACACCTTACTTGCCGGATTTGGATCAGGTTTGTCCGGTCGGAACCCATGATTACCGAGCATTGTTTTTCGGAAAATTACGAAGTCTTTGAATTCTTTGTTTTCCGGCGTCGACCGTCGGCACTTTGGCTGATTCTCCGCACAGGGTGGTCGGATCGCGTCAAGACTTGCGCCGTTGGATTCCTGACTGCGAGGCGAAGATTTCGACACCAAAATCGCTGAATTTGGACAAGGTTAGCTTAGTTAACTTTAAGCTTTTCTCAGCCGCAGTTTTTCCGGACAGAATTCGCGAGCTTAAGCGTTTTGGGTTGCTTCTTCGCAGCGGAGGACCTCGGCACTTATCGGATCAACGGAGGTGACCGAGGAGGACCTTTGACCCTTCCTCGCTGCCTGGGATTCGCTTCAGAGGTGGGTTTACATCGGATTTCAGTCTAAGTGCAATAGTCGACATGTATAGTAGTATGTTCATGATAGCCGTAGCTCGAATTCATGGAATTGCATATTGAATATGTGAATTTGGAGCATGCTTAGCGATTAATATTTTATACTTGTTGGACTTGGATTTGACTTAGGAGAAAACCCCGAATTGATCGTCATTATATACATTGACGGATTTAGCTCTAGGAGCCGTATTTTCGCGGTATCGTCGCGGGTTTCTGCGATGGATACTTGGGGTAGTGTATACCGTTACGGGTGTCGGGCGCCGTCGGACTGAGATGGTGGGCCCAAAGTCCGTCCCGGTTACTTGGGTGTGGCCAGTGAGGGCCTGATTGAGCTCGACAGAGCTACGCTGCATACTCGGTTGGGTAGCTCCCCCGAGTGCCGCTCCGGAGTTTGGGCTTGTGCTTTCGCGTTGGTGTCGGGTAGTGCAGGTGGGACTTGCTCTCCACTGAGGCTTGGAGTGGGGGTAGCTGTATAGTCACAACCGGGCACGGGACGGGTGTGTTCACAGTCCCAGGGACGGGTGGGTTCACAGTCCCCTTGCAGATTGGGTCTGGTTGTTTGGAGTCTGTAGGGGTAGTTTTGAGCTTGATAGCTTAGTGACTTGTAGCTGTAGAGAGTTCCAGCTTTCTTTTCTTCTATCTTGCTTACCCTGTAGACTTAGTGGGTGGACCGATGTTGTTTAGGGCGGCACCCACTGAGGACTACTTGTTTCATAGTAGTTCTCACGCCCTCTTTCTTCCACCCTTGTTGCAGGGCCTTCGCCTGCGGCTGCTGCTCCGCCCGAGTCGGACCGCGGGAAGGGCGTGGCGAGCTAGAGCCTACCCTTCGAGTTCTCGTGCTAGAGGACTTCCACCGCAGTAGTGATAGTTCGTTTTGGTTTTCCACTTTTGTACATACAGTTGAACTCGCTGGAGCGAGTAGCGTTGTATCTGATTACTTGTATGTATATAAAGTTTGTTTTTCCCTACCTGGGTGTTTATATTTTATTTCAGCTCTATGCTACTGGTTGTGGCATTGTATGTTATTACAGGTACAGCTACGCTTCGTATACAGAAGAAATTCTTTTGTATACGGCGGGTTTGTCGGCGTGCCCGGTGAATATACAACCCGGGGCGTGACATGTCTAGTAGAAAAATCTTAGGATTTCATCTGAGTATTTCTTCATATTATATATGTGGTTTTCACTTTTGAGTTTATTCATTTTTTTTCTTTTTTATTGGCCCTTAATTTTAAGAGTCCTTGAAACTATGGATTGATTTCGTACAGTTATTTCCTTGTGAATGACACTTGGTTAGCTTATCATACTTGAATGGAATAAGAAAAATATATTCTCTTATTTTTCTTTCTTCCCCTTTGCTATTGCAACTTCTAACAGATCAGGCAATCAAAGTTGATTCACAATGCATATGTATCATTCATCTTTCTTTCACAAGTTCATGCTCTTTATTGGCACCAAGATATCCTAATATAAAGTTTAATATCCAATAGTGGTCTCATATTAAAGTTACTATATGTAAATCATTTTAATCTCATACATCTTTAACAATTCTATGTAGATAAATCACTATCATTGTGTCTATGCATTCAGACTATCTAGAAAAATAATAGAACTATCATTTATTGCAAAGAGATTACATATATTAAAATAGAAATGGTGGCAATTGTGGTGGTCACTAAATGTTTACTGGTAATGTGTTAAAATTACACAACATTCAATGGTGGTAATTTTTGCCTCGGCAACAAGCTGTTGGGCACCAATATTAGTAGCCACCTTAAGCTATATATGTTGGCGACTTTCTCAGCCACCTATTTTTCCAAAGCTAGGCAACAAGAGTTGGCACTATGTAAAGCTTTTCTGCACCTCAGATGCCCTGAGGCGCTGAGGCGCTGAGGCCTGCGCCTCCTGCCTAGGCGCCAAGTAAAAAATATTAGGGAAATTTGTTGCCACCGGTAGTGATATATTGTGCAGTGTCTGTTTATTTGTTTCATTTGTTTAAACACTTGAGTAAGATGCGTGCTATATATAGTGTGTGTAGCTCATTGTCTGTGCTTTTGTGTGCTTATGTATTTGTCCTAATATGACTAATAAGTTCTTCAGCAAAGTGTTGTTTATATAATATAGGAGTAGTGCTTCTATACTTGTTATTTTTCGCTACCATTTATTCACTCCTCTTCAACGGCTCAGATTTATTTATTTTTTTAAATTGTGACCTACAATAACAGGTCATTTTGGAAAAGGTACCGATTACCAGGTATCTCAAAGAAGGGTATTTTTGTCTTTTAATATATAAATAATTTAGTAACTTTACCTCTACTGTATTATCAAAATCTTTATTCTCTCTTTGTTTCCTTTTTCTCTCTTTGTTTCTTTACAAATTCAATTTGTAAGGAACTAAAATTAAAAACATCGACTAAAAACTGAAAAATTTTAAAGGTAAGATCAAAATCAATTTAATAAATCAAATAATTAGACTGATCAAATTGATAAAATATATAAATAGCTTAGATTTGTTCAACATAAGTTTATCTAATTTATATACATTTCTAATTTTGCTTACTCTAATAAAACTCTATGGTGGAGATTTATTATAAGCTTAAAATTTAAATTATACTGTCTAAATTTATTTATTAGTAAGTTTAAATTGCACTATACTATTTAGATTTATTGGAGATTTCTGTATACTTTTTAGGTTCTAAACTTCAAATTTATTTTGTTTTCAGTTTATATTTTAAATTACAATACATGATCTTATTATTTTAAATGATCAATTTTTACTATTGAAATTGAATTAATTTTTCCCATGCAATTCTATTCTAAGAATAAATTTGAATTATACCATATATTTCTAATCAATTACCCACATTAAAATTTTAAAATAGTGATAAAGAATTAATATCTAAATTAGAAAAATTCTTAAATTTTTTAAAATATATTAAATATGTTGAATTTAAATATTTGCCCACATTTAATTTTTAAAAATTAGTAATACAAAATTAATGTCTAAACATGACGAATTCATAATTTTGTTAAACATATTAAATGTGTTAAATTTAAATATTTACCAACATTACAAAATTTTTAAAATAGTGAGAAAAAATTAATGTCTAAAGTAGAACAATTGTAAAATTTTTTTAACATATTACATACGTTTAATTTATATTTTTTTTTACCTATATTCAAATTTTCTTAAGTAAGTGATACAAAATGAACGTCTAAACTATAGGAATTTAAAAGTTTCTTAAACATATTAAATATGTTGAATTAAAATATTTACCAACATTACAAATTTTTTAAATAGTAATACAAAATTCCTCTAACTTAAATATTTAATATTTAATATTTAAATTCAACGTATTTAGAAATAGAACTATTTCTAAAATTTCTATAGTTTAAATTAATGCCTAAATTTGTGAAACACTAAAATTTCTAAAATAAATGCCTAAAGTAATGCCTGTATTAATGCCTAAATTTTGGTAATCAATCCATTCCCCAAATTAGTGCAAATTATTGCATAAATTTAGGATATCAATTAAAACTTTCTTTAAATGCCGCATAGTTTAATTACAAAAATAACTTCAGATGAACTAACTTTTCACCTGCTAAATGTTAAAATTATATCTTTACCCTCTATCGATCAACGGTTAAGATCTTTTTTTATTTTTTAAAATAAAGTACCGAATCATTTCTCTAATATTAGTACTTAGTCTTTGCTTTAGTAATATAGCTCATATATATAACTTTTGGATTTTGTTCTTGATGCTTCTAATGATACAAATATGTTGGATTTAATTTGTGCTAGTTGCTTGTAAAATCTAACAATTAGGATGTATTACATTGTGCTGACTCTGTAACGGTTACAGAGTTCATCATCCATGTCTCTGCAATAACCTTAAAGCATAAAATGGAGAAAATGATGTTGGAGAAAGCTAATGTTTGCTCATCATCTCTCTCTACCCTTACTCTAGTCAATTTTAAGAAAACTCTTAATTATAACTTTCCAACAAATTAGATAATCTCTCTCCTTTACATTCACTTTTTTGGTATTGCTATGAAACAATAAGCGCCAAGCTTTTCTTATCATCTCTCTGACTATGTATTATATTTTATTTGGAACCTAGCTCAGCTCAAAACATAAACTAATTTAATTTCTATCTCAACTACAACTACTAAGTAGATTAGCACAATTTAATCAAATGATTAACTAGAACTGAATCAGTTCCAACGACTACTAATTAACTATATCAATGGAGAAAGAAATCACTAATATGCTTTTATGTCAAGATTCTCAACTGATCATAAACGCCCATTATAAATCTAAAATCCATATTGAATACATCACCAATATAGATTACATCATCATTGATCATTCCTTTTTACAGGTAAACCTTTGGCAAGCTAGCTAACATGACCAGCACCACAAAGCTCAATATGAAGCTCCTGGTCGACATCGAAGCCAACAAAGTGCTTTTCGCCGAAGCTGGAAAAGACGTAGTTGACTTCTTATTCAGCCTCCTTGCGCTTCCAATCGGGACCATCATAAAGCATATGACAAAGGAATCCATGGTCGGAAGCGTCGGGAACATACATCAAAGCTTAGAGAGACTTGAGTGCACCTACCTCCTTTCCAACCAAAACAAGGTCGACCTCCTCAACCCAAAGGTATTGGTCCCGTCTTTCTCAGCAAATGGCATATTCCTCTTGTCTACTTCTGCATCGTCGTCGTCGACACATACGAATAAATGGTATTATCGGTGTTCAAATAGCTATTACTCGAATTGCGGCAACCATGTTACGGATGTTAGTGGGACTACATGTCCTTCGTGCTTGCAAAGGATGACAAAAGAGGTGCAATATGTTGAGCCCAACTCGAGAGGAACAGTAAAGGTTGAGAATAATAATGGGGAAAATGGCTTAGGAGTTGTGAAGGGTGTGGTTACATATACCATAATGGATGATCTCACCATCACACCCATGTCAACTATATCAAGTATCACACTGCTTAACACCTGTAATGTAAAGGATTTGAGCGTGCTCCACGAGAAGAACGTGAAGCTCGGCATGGAAGAGGTTGATTCCTTCTTTTCTTTCTTTTGTTTTTTTTCCCTCTTTGTGTTTTTGAGAATGATAATCTGCAGGACTCAAACTTGAACTATTCTTGTGTTTCCTTTTCAAATTTGTTTCATTTTAGTCATCATCTTAGAGGAAAAATCGCTACCTACTCCTGGTTCATCTGTACGTCACACGCACCACGAAACCCTATTGTGAACAAAAATAGTATATATTGGATTGAAATATGAATCTGATCCACATCAATGTGCAAGGGTATTTCCAGCCATCAGTTTAAGGTTTCAGGTTAGCTTAAGCCCTTTAAAATGATATCACAGCATAGTCCGTGACTCTCTTATTTTTGGTCACCCAAGTTGCCACGTGTTATATCTGCCTGGAATGTGGACTGAGTTTGTGCCACATACTAATAGCAGTTTCTAGTATATATTTCGTGTGATTGCCTTAGCTTCGTACCACATGTTAGTAGTGCAAGCATGTATCAAGGAAGTGTTAAGAGTAATGTCCTTTTGGATTTATTATTTACTCCATTATATGCTCCAAGTGTTGGAATGTATAAAACAGCTTAAAGCTTAGTAGAATTAATCAAGAGAAGTTGTAAACCACAGCTTATGAGAATGACATGTGGTTCCAATACTTATGTCTGTAACATATGACACCACAAACCTGGGCAAGCGTTTGGATGAAATAGAATTAGACAATTTGGGTATTATAACTCAGTTTTTAGCAAGACCTATGTAATAGTTTTTCCATGTTACAAGAATAGCTCACGAAGAACCCAAATAGGATCTAATAGCCCCATATTAAATAGAACAGTTATTTTAAACTATATATCACTACAAGAAAATTAGAATTAAATGACTCTTTTTTATATTTAACGATGTTTAAAAGCGTCCCAATATAGTCTAGCATCATAGTTGAAAGTGTCAGCTAAAACTTCAGGAAATAAAGAGTCGCCATGTATATACCGACGCTTATGCCAAGCGTCAATAAAATATATTCTGACGTCTTATGGCGTCAGAATTTTTTGAAGTCCTAATGCTTTAAAGCATCAAAAAATTAAAGTAATAGTAAAACTTATGATTTAATAAATTGGTTTGATACAATTGAGGGTTCATATGACGAACGACACTTTTTTAAGCACCGGTATTTGCTATATTGTAGGGACGCTTGGGGATGCTTCTACCAAACGTCGTCTAAAAAGTGTCCGTATATTGAAATTTTCTTGTAGTGTATAATGTGTATGGATATCTCCATCTATTAGCTCATGCTTTTAGGTTGGTTCAATCTTCATAACTTCTATTAGCCCTTCATTCATTTTATACTTCTAATTTAACTGTTCAATTTCTAAATATAAAGAAAACTGTAACGGTTGGTATAACTAAACTATGAGATAGGAGATTAAGAGTCGACATATACATACGCTATGCATGAACATAGACATGCACCGGGTTTAGGCATAATTTTTGGGTGGATTGCAACATCGGTCCCCAATATTTACCCAATTTTTAACATAGTCCCCAACCTATTAATTGTTGCAATTAGATTTTTAACCTTTTTTATTTGTTTCTATTAAGTTTTAGTCATGAAAAACTAGCTAACTTTAACCAAAATTGTCACGTTAGTATTGAACAATATTTGAGATATCCATATTATCCTTTATTATTGTTTCAGTTTTTTTTTTTTTTAATAGTAATTTAGGATATGGACCATGGTGTTAGACCTTCAAGAGTGAGTTCGAAGTGTTAAATGAAGAACTTAGAAATTGGAGGACTACATTGAAACTTGACTAACAGTTTAGGGACTAGCTAGTTCCCTCTATAAATTTATGAGCTTGTGCAAATAGGTACCCCAGCTAATTAAACTGGTATTTCCATGCATTTACTTGATTGCATTTGTGCTATGTCAGTGATTTCTATGAGGGTTAAAAAAAGATTGCATACATATCCTCACAGGAAAACACTTGAAATTATCAATTTTCTAGACCTATTTACGTAAACCATGTATTTATGTGTTTATTTGATGCTGTCGGTGCATGGACAGGGGTTGCAGCTGCTGAAGGCATCTCTGCAGTCTAAGACTGTTCTTACCGACCTATTTCTCACGAAGAGAAAGCGAAGAAGAAGCTCGACCTGACACAGAATGCTCCGGTTGGATGCTAGGTAGTTTTTGGTGGTTAGTAATGCAGGTTTTTGGTCTAGTTTCTTTTGTGTCGATCGACCTGCTTCTGATATGTAGTGTTTTATGGTCACTTCAACTCTACTTAGGGTAGTTAATAATGTAATTACAGATGTATGCATTTAGAGATACAGTAGGTACGTTTGCACTTTACACGCATTTGGTGGTATGTTTGCAGGGGTGCTGCAACTAGAATTATTTTGTTAAATTGCCTGCAGTTTAAGGTGCATTTAAAGATCATATTATCTTTGGTAAACTTCAATTAGCCCCTATGTGGTTTAACATATTTTTATTTTGCCACGTGTCCTTTGAAAAGTTTTCACTTTGCTATTTTGTGATTATGACTGTGTTTCACCGTAGGAGCCTATCGTTAAATAGGACAGTAAAGTGATTCAATTTACAAAGATAGTAAAGTGATTCGATTTACAAACCACAAGGTGGCTAAGTATAAACTTGTATAGCGTCAACCTTGTGGTTTGTAAAATAAGTTATTTCTTTACCCTGTGGTTTGTAAATTTTAGCAATTTGGTATCCTATTTAATGGTAAATCCTTATCAACCTCAAGTAACTAAGCACAGGTGACTTGCTAGGTTCTTTTTGGTGATTAATAATGCAAGGTTTTGCTCTAGCTTCTTTTGTGTGGATCAACATATATGCTTCCTATATGTATGTTTTATGTGATTATATATTTTTACTCCGCTTGGGGTGGTTATAAATATAATGCAATTTGAGATGTGTATAATTGGAAATACAACGAAGTACATTTGCATTTCACTCGTTTAGTGGTACGTTAATTAGTTGGGAATGCTGCAACTACAAATGTTGTGTTTAATTGCTTGTACGTAATTGGTAAGGTGCATTAAAAGATCACCTTACTGTTACTTTATATATATATTTATTTCTATTTACCGGAGATTATGCATTCCTTATATTAGTGTATACTATATTAGTTTCTTACTAATTCATAACTCACCATGTATTAGCTTGGACTCTCTTTATATAAAGAGGTCTTTTGTAATTTATGAAATCAGAATGAAAATATATTTTCTTCTCCAATTATTCTTTATTTTCATGGTATCAGAGCGCGACTAGCTTAATACACAAAAGCTCGTCGTCGGTATCTCTCGACCTAGTTCTGTCATGACATCCGCACCTCCATCAGTGCCGCCTGTACAGGTTCCTCCACCGACACCTCCATCAATGCCGCCTGTACAGGTTCCAGCATCGACTATTGCTCAGCTCGATGTTAAACTCTCCGGGCCTAATTATCGTGAATGGTCGGTGTCCATTCAACTCTTGTTTGATGCTCTCGATCTTACTGGACATATTGATGGTGCTGGTCCACCAACCGATGATTCCCTCAAGGACTGGCTTGTTGCTGATCGACGTGCTCGTGGAATTATCTCTACATCGGTAAACATAGACATTCGGATGCAGCTTATCAATTTGTCCACCGCTCACCAGATGTGGTCTCTTCTTCGGCAGATGTATGAGCAGTCTAGTTATGCTCAATCATATGCTGAGTTTCAAGAGATCTCCATGGCTCATCAAGGTGAGCGTAGTATCCAAGAGTTTTACAGTTTTATGCAGGCTCGTTGGCGTCAATTGGCGACCATGGATGAACCCTTGTGTCGCACTTGCTCAGCTTGTCAGTGTATTGTCAAGCAAAAGCAGGTGCGTGATCAACAACGATTGTTCTAGTTTCTTATGCGCCTACGACCTGAGTTTGAAGCATTACGTGGCCAACTACTCCATCGAACTCCCTTCCCTACTATTGATGTGGCTCTCGCGGAACTGATTGCCGAGGAGACACGTCTTCGAGTTTTGAGTTCCTCCACTTCCACAATGCCTAACGTTCTTGCTGCTCATGGCCCTGCAAGTCCACCTCCTGTGCTAGCGCCTACTTCTCATCATCAACCGCCTTCTAGTTACATTCCAAATCCTGGTACTAGAAAAGACAAACGGAGCATTCAATGTCGTTACTGTCATCTTTGGGGCCACTCAATTCAAGATTGCCGGAAAAAGAAATGGGCAGATCAGCATTTACGATCCTCTCGTAATATGCCTACCGTTGCATCTGCTCCTTCTATTCCTCCGGTCAACAACGCATCATCTACAGAGGAGCAACCTTCAACTATTCAATTGAGTCTTCCTCAACTACTGCAGATGTTTCAGCAACACCAGTTGACTCCATCCACTTCGTCAGGGCAGTCCTCCTCTATCTTTCCATCTACGCCATCAGGTTTTGGTATGACTGGTCCTGGAGGTACTTCGGAACATTCCTGGATTTTAGACTCAGGCGCATCTTTTCATATGACACCACATGCTTCTTTGCTTTCTTCACCTTCTCAATTAAATTCACCTTCACATATTTTTACTGCTGATGGTACCTCTCTTTCTGTCAATAATAGTGGCGTTGTTTCACCTAAATCTGATACTTCAGGACGCTTTACTATTCCCTCTGTCCTACATATACCACGACTCTCTCTTAACTTACTATCTGTCAGCCAAATTACTGATCATGATTGCACAGTGACCTTTGATTCTTCTTCTTGTCTTGTGCAGGATCGTCGGACCGGGACTTTGATTGGACAGGGCCATAGACGTGACTGCCTGTACTACATGGACTATCTGCACCTTCCTCCTAAAATTAATTCAGCAAATATTGCTACAACTTCAAACTCTGATCTCTGGCATCTTCGTCTCGGCCATCTTTCTTCTGATAAGTTTACTGTTTTGGTTCGTAGTGGTGTATTAGGTCCTGTTTTTAATTCCGCATCTGTTTCTTGCATTGGAGGCAAACTGGCTAAACATTCCACTAAACCTTTTCCCGTTAGCAATTCCGTTTCAAGTGCACCATTTGATCTTATTCACTCGATGTTTGGGGACCGCACCTATATCAACTCGTGTTGGCAATAAATATTATGTTATTTTCATTGACGATTACTCACGCTTTACCTGGGTTTATTTTATGCATAATAAATCTGAAGTTTTTCAATTGTATCAAAATTTCGCTGCTATGGTTCAAACTCAATTTGGTGCCACCATTAAAACTTTTCGCTCTGATTCTGGTGGCGAGCACCTTTCAAATGAATTTCGCCCACTTCTCGCCAAACATGGTACTTTGCCGCAACTCTCTTGTCCTTATACTCCTCAACAAAATGGTGTTGAGCGTAAACACCGACATATCCTTGAAACCGCTCGCTCTCTTCTAATTGATGGGTCTGTGCCTAAACAATTTTGGGCTGATGCGGTTTCTACCGCAATTTATCTGATTAATATTATGCCCTGCAGTCTTTTCTCCGGTGTTTCTCCTAGTGAGCGATTGTATGCTAAATCACCATCTTATACTCATTTGCGTGTTTTTGGATGTACTTGTCTTGTTCTCTTGCCTCCGCATGAACGAACCAAACTAACTCCAAAATCGTCAATTTGTGTTTTCTTAGGATATAGTCTTGAGCATAAAGGGTATAGATGTTATGATCCTACTTCTCGTCGCATGCGAATTTCTCGAGATGTTATTTTTCTTGAACATGTATCATATTATGCTCAATCTAAGTTAAGTGTTGATACTTCTGTCGTTTCTTCACCTTCTGTTATTGATCTTTCATTTCTTGTTAATTCTTCGTCGACCACCACATCTTCTCCTGAAGAGCCCCAACGAATTGTCTCTCAGCCCACTGAATCCTCGTCTTCTGCAGAAGTTTCTATAGTACCGGCACCACATGACGACCCACCAATTACTGTTCCTTCCGACGATCAGACGACTGCTGAGCGACGCTATCCACTTCGTACTCGCCGCCCAACACAATTTTTTGGTTGTCCGCCTCTCCTTCTTTTTCTCCACAATATCATGCTTTTCTTGCACCATTTCTAGTATCCAGAACCCCATACATACCGCCGTGCCGCTTCTATTCCCCGAATGGCGAGATGCAATGGCCACGTAACATCGCCCTTCATCGTACTGGTACCTGGGAACTAGTTCCTCTCCCGCCTGGCAAGACTCCAATAAGTTGTAAGTGGATTTATAAAATTAAGACAAATTCTGATGGCTCAATTGATCGTTATAAAGCACGTTTAGTTGCTCGAGGGTTTTCTCAAGAATATGGCATTGATTATGAGGAGACACTCGCCCCTGTTGCTAAGATAAACTCTGTTCGCATCCTTATTGCTCTTGCTGCCTCTCGTAGCTGGCATCTTTATCAACTTGATGTAAAAAATGCCTTCTTACATGGGGATCTTCATGAAGAAGTTTATATGCAACCACCTCCTGGTCTTTTCCATTCATCCGGTCATGTTTGTCGGCTACGGAAGGCTTTATACGGCCTTAAACAAGCTCCCCGAGCTTGGTTTGAAAATTTTCAGTCTGCTATTCTTTCATTTGGATTTCATCAAAGCGAAAATGATCATGCCTTATTTATTCATACATCTTCTCGCGGGCTCACTGCCTTACTTTTGTATGTTGATGATATGATAATTACTGGTGATGATCCTGATTGTATTCGTTCCGTTAAATCCCATCTTCAGCAACAATTTGACATGAAGGATCTTGGTCCTCTTCGATATTTTTTGGGGATTGAAGTGGCATATAGTCCTCGAGGATATATATTGTCTCAACAAAAATACACTGCCGACTTGCTATCTCGTGCCGAGCTCATCGACATCGACACGTGAGTACTCCTATGCAGCCTCCACCAAAAGCTAACTCCAAATATGGCGAACCTCTCACTAATCCTACACGTTATCGTGAGCTAGTTGGTGCATTAGTCTATCTCACTATATCTCGCCCGACATTGCTTATGCGGTTCATATTGTTAGTCAATTTATGCGGCGCCTACTACATTCACTATCTTTGCTCTTTTGCGCATCTTGCGCTATTTACGAGGAAGTATTCATCAAAGTCTATTCTTTTCTTCCTCTTCCAAGCCTCAACTTCGTGCCTATTGTGATGCTGATTGGGCTGGAGATCCTACTGATCGTCGATCTACGACTGGCTATTGCGTTTTCTTTGGGGATTCTCTGATTTCTTGGCGTTCAAAGAAACAAGATATTGTCGCCAAATCTAGTACGGAAGCTGAATATCGTGCTATGTCCTCTGCCGCCTCAGAAATTGTATGGCTTCGCCGACTCCTTGGTGACCTCGGTGTCCAGTGTTCTAGTTCAACACCTTTATATTGTGACAATCAAAGTGCTATCAAAATTGCGAATAATCCTGTCTTTCATGAACGAACTAAACATATCGAAATTGATTGTCACTTTGTGCGCCATCATTACATTAATGGAACGATATCTCTGCCGTTCGTTCCCTCTGCTCAACAACTTGCTGATTTCTTCACCAAATCTCAGACTACTCAACGACATCGATACCTTCTATCCAAACTCTCAGTGTTTACTCCACCTTGAGTTTGCGGGGGGGTGTTACTTTATATATATATTTATTTCTATTTACCGGAGATTATGCATTCCTTATATTAGTGTATACTATATTAGTTTCTTACTAATTCATAACTCACCATGTATTAGCTTGGACTCTCTTTATATAAAGAGGTCTTTTGTAATTTATGAAATCAGAATGAAAATATATTTTCTTCTCCAATTATTCTTTATTTTCACTTACAAACTTGAACTAGCCCATATGCAGTTGAGCATATTTTTATTTTGTCACATGTGATTTAGAAACTTTCTTTTCGCTACTTCGGAGTTTTGCATGTGTTTCTCAGTAAAAATCAATCGTTAAATAGAGTATGTGATTCATTTTAGAAACACAGGTGGCCAAGTGCAAGTTTTGAAATGTATAAGACGCTCATCTTGTAGCATGTAAATGTATTGCTTTGCTGCCATGTGTTTGATATCTAATTAACTTCTGGCTGATCATTACAGTAGTGATATGGGTAGTAAAATGAAATTTTTTAAACCATAGGGTGGCAATGTAAATATGTGCTAAACCATGAGGGGCTAAAATTATTAGTCGATTAATTGGAAATTTTAGGGATAGTGATGCAACAATGAGGGTAAAATTGGAAGTTAATTACTTTTCCATCATGTTAATTAGAGTGAAAGTTATTTGAAAGGTCATTTTTGAAGTTATTGAAGGGGATGTCAGATATTAAATATTTATATGGGTATTAGTGAAGATATATATATATATATATATATTTAGAGGGGTATTAATTTTTTTTTTAATACATATACATAGAACTAGGTTACTATACTATTAGTAAGCTATTGATGCTATTAGATTTTCAGCTCTTGCATGAAGGGATGTGCGGTCTTGGATGAAGGGATGTGCGGTTAGGATGATAGTAGTTCTCTAAGCTTGAGTGAGTGATTGATTGATTGAATAGTATAATATTATGGGTTGAAATAGTCAACGGGATAGATTTAACGGCGGAAAATTTGATAGCACCAAGTGCTCGGTAATTGGTAGCATATTGTTTTTAATGACGGAGCTTCCGAATCGACGATCCACTCCGTTAAATATGATCTAGCGTATTTGAAACTTTTAGAAAATAAATTTCGTAAATTTTTGAAATCGTAATAAAGTCCATCAAGTGGGCATAAAATGAATGGTCAAAATCGAACGACGTCCTAAAAAAGGATGATCGGATCCTTCAATTCAAGATCGGAGTTATTGATCTTTATTTATGTAGTGAATAGAATTTTCTATCAAAAATTCAACAAATTTCGATTCTTTTACACCGTTAAACTAGTAAGCATTCCATACCGGTCGTTAAAAATTATCAAATTTGTGACCTCTTGATCGTACGGTAAATGATGTCGAAAAATTATAAAATTTGATTTTTAGAAGTTTTAAATGCTGTAAATAATGGTGAACGGTGTGGATCGTCGATTCGGAAGCTCTATCATTGAAAACAACTTATGAGTACGAGGACGATCGTGCTCATAATAGTATATAGTAGATATATATATATATATATATATATATATATATATATATATATATAGAGTCCGCTATGCTATCAACAAGATGAAGCACTTTCGGTGCTACCAAGTTTTCCATCGTTAGATCCACCCTTTGATGATTTTCATCCGTTAGATCATACTATTCAACCAACCACCCACTTAACCTAGGGGCCCACATCATCCTAATCGCACATCTCTCAATCTAATGGCTAAAAACTTAGTAGCACTGACTTGGTGCTATTAATAGCATAGTAGCCTAGTTATATATATACACCAAGTCACCGGTGCTACTAAGTTTTTAGCCATTAGATTGAGAGATGTGCGGTTAGAATGATGTGGGCCCCCTAGGTTAAGTGGGTGGTTGGTTGAATAGTATAATCTAACGGGTGAAAATCATAAAAGGGGTGGATCTAACGGTGGAAAACTTGGTAGCACCGAGTGCTTCATGCCGTTGATAGCATAGTTAACTCTATATATATATATATATATATATATATATATATATATATATATATATATATAGAGAGAGAGAGAGAGAGAGAGAGAGAGTTGAGCTAGAATGCTATAGATAGTAAACCGGTACTTTTGCCATCCATTTGTTTTTTATGATGGAGCCTCTAAATCGACGATCGGCACCGTTGAACATGATCTATACCACTTAAAGTATTTAGAAATCAAATTTCATATATTTTCGATATTGTTCTTTTATCTATCGAGTGGATACAAAAATGAACGACTGAAAATGAATATTCTTAAAAAAATAATGATAGGAGTCTTGTAATCAAGATCAAGAGTATAGATCTTGTTTTAAATAGTTTAAAGAAATTTCTAACAATGATTCAATTGATTTGGAGATCTTTATGCCGTTAAACGAGAAAACATCTCATATCAACCATTAAAATTACAAATTTTGAAACTCTTTGATCATTACGCAAATGATATCGAAAAGATTTAAAATTTAACTTCTAAATACTTCAAGTGGTGTAGATTATGTTCAACGGTGCCGATCGTCGATTTGGAGGCTCTATCATCGAAAACAAATGGGCGGTTAAAGTGCTCATGCCATACATCGATAAGCATTCTAGCTCAACTATATATATATATATATATATATATATATATATATATATATATATAGTAGGTGCTATTAGGAGCATGGTAGCCCTTGTGCTTCTAAGTTTTTAATCGCCCATCAAATTTGATGGGTGGTTTGGGTGAATGGAAGAAGAGATATTTAAAGAGGAGAGAAATTGAGAAACCCAATTACTCTCCAATTACTCTTTTTCTATTCACCCAAACCACCCATCAAATTTGATGGGCGGTTAAAAACTTAGAGCACAAGGGCTACCGTGTCCTAATAGCAAAAGAGCTCTACTCTCTCTCTCTCTCTCTCTCTCTCTCTCTCTCTCTCTCTCTCTCTATATATATATATATATATATATAGCAGGGGTTATGTATTCTTATGAGTATAAAGTTTTTTATACTCATAAGTTTATTTTAATAATTGAGCTTTCAAATCGATGATTTACATTGTTAAATATGATTTAGAGCATTTGAAATTTTTAAAAAATAAATTTCGTAATTTTTCGAAATTATAATAAAGTCTATTAAGTGGTTCATAAAATGGATAGTCAAATTGAACGACTTTCTAAAAATAGATGATCAAGTCCTTCAATTTTACAATCGGAGTAAAAATAGATGATCAAGTCCGTCAATTTTACAATCGGAGTTATTGATCTTTATCTAGACAAAGTGAATAGAATTTTTTATTAAAAATTTAATCAATTTTGATTCTTTTACATAGTAAAACTAACAAGTATTTCATACCGGTTGTTAAAAATTATCAATTTTGAGATCTTTTGAGCATAAAGTAAATGATGTCAAAAAATTATAAAATTTAATTTTTAGATGTTTTAAATGCTCTGGATCATATTTAATGTTATGAATTATATCATCGAAAAGGACTTATAACTAGAGCAAGTGGCAAAGGGCTTGATGGTTGGTACCCGAGACCCAAGTTCGAATCCTAGTTGATTCACATTTCCAGCTAAGTTTATTTATAAATGAAATAAACGATGCGGATAGCGCGCTATCTATTTCTCAAAAAAAACTACGAAGGGAATCCTACTCATAGAAGTATAATAGCTAGACTTGAAGAGAGTAGGACTACTATATATACTCTTATTAGTATAGAGTTATTTGTACTCATAAGTTATTTTTGATGATGGAGTTTTCGAATTGACTGTTCATATCATTAAATATGATCGGGGATATTTGAAACTTTTAAGAAATAAATCTCGTAAATTTTTCAAAATTATATCAAACTCCATCAAATAGGCATAAAATGAATGGTCAAAATTGAATGACCTCTTAAAAATAGATGATTGGATTCTTCAATTCAAACTCGAAGTTATTAATCTTTATTTAGATAGTGAATAAAACTTTCTATAAATAATTTAACTAATTTTGATTTTTTTACACCGTTAAATTAGCAAGTATCCATGCCAACGGTTAAAAATTATCAATTTTAGATTTTTTGATCATAAAGTAAATGTTTTTAAAAAATTATAAAATTTGATTTCTAAATATTTTAAATAGTTTAAACCATATTTAACGGTATGAATCGTCGATTCGGAAGCTGTATCATCAAAAACGACCTATGAGTACAAAAGCGATCGTACTCACAACAGCTGGACTCTCTCTATATATAATTAGGCCCTGTTTGGCATAGCTTCTAAAAAAGTGATTTCTGAAAAAGTGATTTTGGTTTAGAAAAGTGATTTCTGTTAAAAGCTGTAGAGTGTTTGGCTGAGTCTGATAGAAAAGTGATTGTGCTGAAGTGATTTTAGAAAGCAGTTTGGCAAATTTTTTTGCTGAAGTGATTTTGCAATGCTATTTAACATTAGTTATCTTTAAAACACACTAATATCACATGCCAATATTTCAAGTTATTAATAAGTATTTAATATAACAAAAGTGTATAATGATAAATATCCATTAGGATAACAATTTATCTAGATGTACTCATCAATGATATAACAATCAAGAGAGGGGGAGAGATAATCAGTATGAAAGCAAACTCTCTTTGGAAAAAAAAAAAAAGAAAAAGTGAATACCTTGGAGGTTCACCGGAGAGGAAACTCGCCGGTGGAAAAGGCGTCGTCGGAGAGGAAAAAGAGAGATGAAGAAGAGAGGAGAGAAGAGTGGTTAGATGAAGAAGAGAGGAGAGGAGCGGAGAGTGTTTTTTTTTTCGGGAGGGGGAGTGGGAGTGGGAGTTGGCTGTCAGAGTAATGGGATAGTAGGAGAGTAATAAATGAGAGTGATATTATTAATTATAAAAGGATAGGATAGAATTGTAATGTTTGTTTAAGGGTAAATTCGGTATTTTAGTAAAAAAATTTAAGTTGGGAAATAGCTTGTGCGGGAATCAGTTTTGAAAACAGCTTTTTTCAGCTTCTGCTTTTAGGGGAAGCAGAATCAGTTTTAAGCTTTTAGAAAGCAGAATCAGATTTTCAAATACGTTTACCAAACACTCTAGCTTGGCCTAAAAGTAATTTTCAGCTGAAAATCACTTTGCAAAAGCTTGGCCGAACAAGGTTTTTTTTAAAAGGGTTTTTAAAAGGGTTTTTTTTTTTTGTATTTGGCCCCTTGAAAAAAATTTATTTTAAAAATAGTCCCGAAAATTTATATTTGTAAAAAATCGACGCACGTACGCGCACAACCTGAGCGGGCCGAGGCCAGGTGGTTAAATTAAATATGGTGAAAGGGTGACCGTGTTCTATACTTATAGGCCACTTATTTCCCATTTCCTCATTTTCAATATAAGTATGGAATACGGTGGACCATTCACCATGTTTAAACAAAAGAAGAAATAGGAAATAAAAGGGATATAAGTATGGAACACGGTGAGCCATTCACCATGTTTGAACACGGTGAACCATTCACTGTGTTCAACTTAACACCCTCCTGCTTGCGTGGCGCTGATGTGGCGCCTGTGTGGCGGGGATAAGGCCAAATTTGTAATTATAAATTTGATGGGATTATTTGTAATTTTTTTTTTTTTGAGGGGGCCAAATACAATAAAAAGCCCCTTTTAAAAGCACCAAGTTATTGGTGCTTATAACTTTTCGGCTCTTGAATTAATGGGTGTGCGGTTAGGATGATAGTAATATCCTAAAGTTGAGTGGGTGATTGGTTAAATAGTATAATCTAATGGGTCAAAATGGTCAAGAAGGTAAAGAAGGTAGATCTAACAGTGAAAAACTTAGTAGCATCAGATGTTTGGTGCTATAGATAGCATTGTAGCCCGACTCGATATATATATGTGGGTTGGAATGCTTCAATAGCTCTAGATTATTGGTGCTTATGGGTTTTCGGCCATACGATGAATGATTGTAGAGTCAGGATTATAATTGTCTCTGGTGGTGGTTGGTGAAGTATAAATAATACAAGAAGTAGGAATAGTGAAAAGAGTAGATCTAATGAAAAGAGTAGATCTAATGGTAAAAAAATTAGTAGCATTACGAACTTGGTGCTAGTTGGGCTCTCTCTCTCTCTCTCACTCTCTCTTTCTATATATATTGAAAAGATTATACGTAGACAAATAGAATTACCTTAATTTCAGTCTTATCCCGGCTCTTAATTATCCAAACCACATTAGAACATTCCTATTTTTGAATAAATGGTATCGAAAAAAACAAAAAAAAAAAAAAAGAAAAAAGCGGAGAAAGAGATGTGCAAGGAGACTAAAAAATAGATTGTTATAGTAGACAGTTTGGAGAATAAAATTAGATATCTTTTTATAAATAAATTATATATAGAAAGTAAAATATAATTCAAGTTTAGTGTTCGAATTTTTACCGGACAGTCAAAAGATTGAAGAAGGTGACGAACGACCAAGATTAATGTATAAGAATTAGAAAAAAAAGAGTGAAGATGAAAAGAGTCTAAAGAATTGAACCAAATTTATATATTTTTGAGCTCCAGAAAGATATTAATGTGGTACTTATTTAGGGATAAATCATGCAGGGAAACATAACAATTTATTTCAAAAAAAAAAAGGAATTTTTTTTAAAAAATGTGTTAGGCATGACATCGCAATTATTCAGAAGTGCGGGGACTAATAAAAGTTAAAAAACGGACCAAAGAAGCGGCACTTCTTCAACGGCCATTCCTGATTCTCGGTAACGACCGACCGGTAGAATGTAATAAACAGAAGCAGGCAGCACTTCCCTTCGTTTCTCTCCTCCTCCGACGGAACCGTCGGCCTCTCAAAACACTACACTACCCCCACTTCCCCCAAAACCCTAATCCTCTTTCCGCCATGGACTACGATCCCGACCTTCCTCCTCGCGATCATGGCGACTCCGACGATCCAAACCCTAGCTTCGATCATGGACCCGTCACTGCCGAAGTAGAGGGTTCGAGCAATGCTGAAGCAAATCATCAGCGTGGGAGAAACGGATGTGCGCCCTCGGATCTGTGCAGTGGAGGGGAGATCGAAATCGAGGAGGAAGAGCAGGAAGAGGGGTTTCGAAGCCCTAGAAATAGTGGCTACTACGGAGAGAGGGACATTAGCGAGGCATTGGCTCGGATCGAAGAGGCCGATGATGGTTGGAACTCGGAGGAGATTTGGGCTCGTTGGAAACATCGTAGTGATGAGGTGAGTCTCGTGATTATTACATTTAGTGATAGGTAGTTTTAAATTTGGTTGTTGCCAGGTATACTTGGTGAATTAAATTGTCAGATAATCAAGGCAGGTGCAATTTAATTTTTTATTCTATTTTTTTCCCGATGTTGTTTGATAGTATGTTTAATTCTCATATTGTTGCAATCTTCTTTCTATCAATTAATATCAGAGCTATTTCATAAATTGTAATATGCTATATATGTTGCCTGCTAATATATTAGGTGAAATACTATATCATTCTCCAGTATTCATCAATATCTAAACAAAATCATGTTTGTTTATATCTCAATCCTTTCTATGCTTTTTCTGTGTGATGCTCGACTTTCAAAAGCTTTAAGCTTTTTATGCAAAATTATGGTGTATTTCAGAGTGTTGTTTCTTATCATGCATTGTTAATTTTTTGGTCATGTAATACTTGATTTTTAACTGAAGAATAGGATGATGCTTCAGCCACATGGAGAAAGCGGAAGAAGCACTTCTTCATTTTGAGCCACTCAGGCAAACCAATATATTCTAGGTATGCTGAGATTAGTTGCTTATCTTGTCAGTTTAGGACACGTTTGGCACGACCAAACCCTGTGAAGTTCTACAGAGGGCTTTTGTGTGAGGCTTGTCAAGATATCATAATAAATTTTTCATTGATAACCACCAATGGCTTCCTGCTGCAACAAAAGTGGAAGTTGTATACCGGAACTTATTCTTTTGGAATGCAGAATCTTATTTTAGTTTCATGTTGCAGAAGTTTATTTGTCGAATGTTTAGCTTTTGCTTTTCGTAGTAGAGAAGATGTTTCAGAAGCCAGATCCAACAACAACCTAACGTTGACAATTAATTGTTGCTCCAAGTACAAAAAGGTTTATACATCCTGAATATTGAAGCAGATAATTACCGTATATGGAATCTTTTGACACTTTTAGGTATGGAGATGAACACAAACTTGCAGGATTTTCAGCAACCTTGCAAACTATTATTTCCGTTGTAGAGATCAGGTATGCCTAAATCTGCCTTTTTATTATGTTAATATTATTATGAACTTGGGTATCTATACCTATTAACAAATAGCAAATATGATGTCATTACATTTTGTCTTTATCTAGTGGGGATCATATCAAGTTGATCAGAGCAGGAAACCATCAGGTTATATAACTTTGCAATTCCTCCAAATTTGTTCCTTTTGATCTTATTGTGAATTCCAAATGCAAGGTTTGTCGAGTTGAATTAGTAATTTTGTGTAGGTAGTTTTTCTTGTGAAAGGTCCAATATACTTGGTTTGCATAAGCTGTACCAAAGAGCCATGCGGAGAATTAATGGGACAACTAGAGCTCATCTATGGTCAGGTGAGACATTAATTTTTATCTTTTGTTATACCTACTGTACTTTCCATTGCATTGGCTGCAGTTTTTTTTTTTTTTTGTCACTGACTTTATCATCCTTCTGGGCGGTATGCTGCAGATATTACTCATCTTGACAAAGTCAATTGATAGGTGCTTTGAAAAGAATCCAAATTATGATATGACTCCATTGCTAGCAGGAACTGATCCTGTTTTCTCCTCTCTTGTGCACGCCTTCAGCTGGTTTGCCCTTTATGCATTGCCTGTAAATACTTAATTTGGGGTTTGAATATATTTTACAGCTCAGTTCATATACTTCAATTAAATACTATAGACAAGTAGTATTGTGTTTATTTAAACATATGGTAAGCAACAGAATTGCATTAATGCAATATTTTTTATACATTGTCTTCCGGGCTGATAAAGAAGTTGACAAAATGGCAATACCACCATCAAACTTTTCCCTTTCTCTTTTCAATTAAACTGGTTATTGCTGCCAGTTAACGGCCATGTCTTAAGAACGTGTTGTTATTTGGAACCAAAGTGCTTCTCTAGGATTGGATCAGGTGCTCCTATAAACAATACTCACCAAGGATCACAACTAAACTTCTTGTCTAGAGAAATACATATATACAAAAATATGCCTTGTGGTACAAATCAATTAAGATGATAACTGTCCGAGTTAGATTGGTGGCCTGGCTACTTTATTTCAATAAATTAAAGTTGGTATTTCACATGCCTACTACATGTTAGAGTATGATGCAAAAATAGGATAAAATGAAAAAGTATAACATGGTCTTGAATGATGTTTGTTGACATTTGTTTTACTTTCTTCAAGGAATCCAGCGATATTTCTTCATGCATATACATGCCTCCCACTTCCTTTCGCAACAAGACAAGCAGCAGGTGCAATTTTGCAAGATGTTGCCGATTCAGGAATTCTTTTTGCAGTATTGATGTGTAAGCACAAGGTTTGGCTAAAATTTTAGCTTGAGGACAGAGTAATGAGATTTAAAATGGTCACCTTTATTTTCATAGATTTGAAGCATTCAACACAAATTTGTTCATGCCAGATTAAATTTGCATTGCTTCAACTTTACAGCACTTTATTATTAAGCCTTCCTATTTCATCATGTGTTCTACTATTATTAACAGTTTAACACATTAGAAGTTGCTGCATGAGCATTGTTTTTTTTTTTTTTGTCTAAGTGATACTGATAGTTAGCAATTCATTTATTGTATCAACTGATGTTAAAATGGTAACCTTTATTTTCATAGATTTGAAGCATTCAACGCAAATTTGTTCATGCCAGATTAAATTTGCATTGCTTCAACTTTAGTGCAATTTATTATTAAGCCTACCTATTTCATCATGTGTTCTACTATTATAAACACATTAGAAGTTGCTGCACGAGCTTCTTTTTTTTTGTCTATGTGATACTGATAGTTATCAATTCATTTACTGTATCAACTGATTATGATGTCTTAATTTATTTGCCATCAGAATAATGATTAGTAGTTGAGATGAAATAGATGGATGAGGTAGTTCTTGAATATTCTTTGTCCTTGACATTTGTTGCTCTCTTTACGTTATGGCCTCAAGTGTGGCCTGTAAATTGGGGCTCATCTCGGCATAAGTCAGGCTAGGCCCATGCTATATTTATGCTTATTGTAAGCCTAGATCCAGTTCATTAACACCCAAAATGGTTTCACATGTGAACAACGAGACAGACTATTTTCTGTCACAGACTTAAAAAGTTTAGTAAGTAAAACAGCAATCTGTTCACAATAGTAATGTAAAACAACAATTATTTCAAATTACTTTGTAGCTAGAGTGTACAAAATTTGTAAGGAAGGTGTTACATTTCCCCAACTTTCTTGAACCATTTGTTAATACTAATATACCTCAATGATGATTACTTCTTTCAACAATTACTTGAAACACATTCTGTTAAAATGCTGGAGGTTGCACTGGAAACGCTGAAGAGAAGATATTTGTTTCATTTCTGAACAACAGTGTGAGCAAAGTTGGTGTGTTCATATCCAAACTCAAGATGAAGGATTATTATGTGATCCTTGTCCCTAGATATTTATGTAATTTCTTACTAGACATTGATAATTTGATTGAAAAATTTCCTGTACATTTTTCCACTCTTGTTTCTTCATAGGAATAGTTGTTCATAAATTTGTATTGAGTGCTTCAATCTCCGGCGAATTTCAGATTGAGTTGATCAATTTGCTGTTAAAAATTTCTGTCCGCCAGGTTGTCAGTCTCGTGGGAGCCCAAGACGCATCTCTTCATCCTGACGACATGCTATTACTGGCCAATTTTATATTGTCTTCTGAATCTTTTAGGTAATTTCTAAGACAAATGGAACTTAGAATTCTACCTTTTCTTTTTATGCATAATGAGTCAAACTTAAGTGCCTTAAACAGGTTATCATTCCATTGCACTTGTGGGTGTAAAACTAAAAGATGACTTTCTAAAGAATCACAAGCTCATTAAAGAGGCAATGGCCTTACATTGTGTGTTTGCTCTGTGCAGGACAGCTGAAACCTTCTCGCCGATATGCTTACCAAGATATAATCCAATGGCATTTCTTTATGCTTATATACATTTCTTTGATGTGAGCGTAATATTTATCCCTAATACTCGTATGCATAGAATTGAATCACTGATTCAATTGATACTAGATGGTTCAGCACAACTTGCATCATGTTTCATTAAAACACTTCCAAATGCTAAAATTCTTCTGTATTTTGCCATTCTTTTGTAGGTAGATACATACCTGACACTGCTTACTACCAGTTCAGAAGCCTTCTACCATCTCAAAGACTGCAGGTTATTAGCTACTCATCAAAGTACTATGAGACTTAAATAGCTCAAGTGCATATTAGTGATGAGCCGAAAACTGTAATTTCTCTTTTGTTAAAAATGCCTAGGATTCACATTGAAAACGTGCTTTCAAAATCAAAAGTTCTCGTTGAAATTCAGAGATCCATTTTAGAAGGTGGTTTGTTTGTTGAAGATCTCCCTTTTGGTATCTCTCTTCAATCTGGAGGTGTGGACACAAAGATGTCTGAATCTTTATCCTCTTTCATGGGCCTCGGCGTGCCAGGTGGGCTTTGGCATTTCATATATAAGAGTATTTACCTTGACCAGTATGTTTCATCAGAGTTTTCCCCACCTGTAAGCAATTCTAAACAACAGAAAAGGTACTGCAATTGGCTGTGAAGTATAATTTATATATATATATATATTCTTTCTTCATAATTTTTTTTTGAAGTTGAATTATTCATCTGCAGATTGTTAAGAGCTTATCAGAGGTTATATGCTTCCATGCATGATAGTGGAAACAGTTCACACAAAACACAATTCAGAAGAGATAACGATTATGGTAAGTCATGTAAAAAGATTCTAATTTTTGTAATGGAAATGATCGAAGGATGTGGGTTTCTCAAATCTCCTTCCTGGTCAAGTCTTTGTTATATATTCATCAAAGTAGCAAGGTAAAACCGCAATTCCAGTGTGCTGGATTAGCGAACAACTTATACTGAGATTCTAACTTTGTTTTGCTATTTTACCAGTTCTACTGTGTTGGATTACGCCAGACTTTGAGCTTTATGCAGCGTTTGATCCACTAGCTGACAAGGTTTAACTCCGTATTCCCCTTTACCTTTTGTTTTTTCCTTTATGATCTTTATTATCTAACACCATGAAGAAGAAGGGGCAGAGGAGTGATGCTGGAATCCTGCATCCAAGTAAAAATTGACCCTAAAATTGTGATGACCCAACTTCATATCAACCATATATAAAATACTTAAGCATCTAAACAAAGGTAGCTATGCCATCTGCTGAATGTCTTAACCAATATCTGTGACACTCTGACAGCAGTAGATTTTGGCATCCATAACTGGATATTTTATTGTATTCTTTACATTGTCTTTTTAGTTATTATAGTCTAATAGATTTTCTTCAGTAAGTTACAACACGATTCACTGAACTTTCACTTAAGTCACTAAATTTCAAGATTGTCGCAACTGAAGCATCAAACGTTGACGTCTATTTCAATAACATCCTTCTGCTAAACTCTTTTCAATTTCATTAATGGAAGGATTATAGAGGGATGACATAGTAGGTGACTCAGCTGCTAATACATGCCTCGGAATGATATGATAGTTAATTCATATTCTCTCAAGATTTTTGTGAAATAAGGTTCTGAGATGGTATGACAACTAAATCAGCTACAACGTTATACCACCATTAGGAAATTGAAACGGAATTCGACAGAGACTTCCACTAGAATAGATATAAGTTTCAATACATCAATTGCAACAAATAGAAGTTCGTCGACCTGAGCAAAATGTTGCAATAAGTATAATGACTGGAGGATGTAATTTCCCTGGTTTTCCTTTTTAGGAATAAGAATAGCCAGCTGTTTGCCTCAGATTGCTGCTAGAACTCGAGGATTGTAGGGAATCAAGTAAACATTTGAATGCTTTCTTACCTGAGCTTGTTAGAGATGTGCTTTGCATTCTAAATTTGCAGGCTCTAGCAGTAGATATATGCAACAAGGTATGTCAATGGGTGAGAGATTTGGAAAATGAGATATTCTTCCTGGGATCAAGCCCTTTTTCCTGGTGATCTTTCTTCCGGTGTAAGCACTCTCTACAGTATGTATTAGTTATTTATTCTATGAAGTTTTGCATCTACGCTATCAGTGTGAGGAGTTGAGGGTTGCCTTTTGTAATTTTTTATGCACAATATAATGTTATATACACAACTTTTGGAAGATTTTCTCCGCCTCTTGTTAATATGAATCTGTATCTCTATATCTTTTCGATCACTGGAATAAGAACTGTTGAAGATATGTCCTTGTAGTTATGAAATAGGTTAAGCAAAATCTATACCACTTGCAGGTGGTTGATCATAAGGTTTATAGAAGAAGAGTTCCTATTTCCGAAAGTCAGATACTAAAACTGAAAATGTATGGCGGTATTTTAGATTTTTTACCAGATACTCCAACTCATGTTCTGGTTTTTTGATACTTGAAATATATATATACAAAGTTGAGCTAGAATACTCTCAAAAGCACTATGAAGGTGGTGCTTTTGAGTTTTTAACAATTGGATGGAGAGATGTGAGGTTGAGATGATAGTGGTAGGTGGTGGTAACTGGTGCTAGGTGGAATAGTGTTTGATCCAAAAGCTATTAGTAGTCTATGAGTAGATCCAAGGGCTAGAAACTTAGAAGCACCAAGGGCTTGATGCTTCTAAAAGTATTCTAACTCAATTATATATATATATATATATATATATATATATATATATATACTTTTGGAAGCACCAACCCATGGTGCTTCCAAGTTTCTAACCCTTGGATTCTCTCCTTAATTACTAATACCCTTTGGATCAAACATTATTCTACTTACCACCACCTATCACTAGGGGTGGCAATTCACCATTTGTTCGCGAGCCGGCTCGTGTTCGGCTCGAAATGAGCTCGAGATCGGCTCACTCGTTTAGTAAACGAGCCGAACACGAGCCGAATTTTTTCACTCGTTTAATAAACGAGCCGAATACAAGTCGGGGTTAGCTCGCTCGTGTTCGGCTCGATAACCGATCGAATACATATATTTTATATTTATATAATTTATTTAATTTATATTTTTATATATAAATAAATAATTATATGTAATATATATTTTTATTATTTAATTTTTAGTAAAATAAAAATATAAATGTGAGCTTAATTATAAAAAGACTCATTTGTATATAAAGTTTTAACTATTAGATCAAAATCTAATGGATAAGATTTTATAAATTTATTTTTTTAATATATTTAATCTAATTTTTTTAATTTATTGTTTGTTGGCCAACTCGTGAGGGCTCGTTTACTAAACGAGCCGAACACGAGTCGAATTTTTCGGCTCGATACTTTATTGAGCCAGCTCGTGTTCGGCTCGTCGACCCCAGCTCGCTCGTGTTTGGCTCATTTACACCCCTACCTACCACCACCTACCACCATCATCTCAACCTTACATCTTTCCATCCAATGGTTAAAAACTCACAAGCATCACTCACTTGGTGCTTTTAGAAGTATTATAGCTCAACTATATATAGGGCTGGCAAACGAGCGAGCCGGCTCGTGTTCGACTAGCGTTCGGCTCGATATTCGGCTCGCTCGAGCTCGGCTCGAATTAATTCCAAGTGAGCTTGAGCCTAAATCTCGATTCGAAATTAATTTCAAGCCGAGCTTGAGTATTACTAGGCTCGTTCGAATTAGGCTCGAAAAGCTCGAAAGCTCGAATATATATATATAGTCTACAATATCATTAATAGTACCAACCACGAGCTGTTAGATTTTCAGTCATTGGATGATGAGATGTGTAGTTAGGATGATAGTGATTCTCTAGAATTGAGTGGGAGATTAGTTGAATAGTATAATCTAATAGGTGAAAATAGTCGAGAGGGTTAGATCTAACGGTACAAAATTCGATAACACTAAGCATTTTGTACTATCGATAATATAGTAGCGGACTCTCTCTCTATATATATTCTCTACTATACTATCTATACTATTGATAATCGAGCATTTTGTGCAATCGAGTTTTCTATCGTTAGATTTACCTATATATATAGAGTTCAGCTACTGTACTACCGATAGTACCAAGCATTTGGTATTCTCGAGTTTCTTCCGTTAGATCTACCCCTTTCGCCAATTTCATCTGTTAGATCACACTATTCAACTAGCCACCTACTGAACCCTAGTGGGCTAGTATCATCCTGACCGCCCATCCCTTCATACAAGGGCCGAAAACCTAATAGCAAGCCATTTGCACTATTAATATAATATAGTAGTTTAAATATATGTATAATAATATTATAATATAGTATAGGGCTGCTATACTCTTATAAGTATAGATCTCTTTATACTTATAAATTTTCGATCGTTGGATGTGCGATTAGGATGATAGTTGTCCCTTAGGATTGAAATAGTTAAAAGAATAAATCCAACGATCGAAACGATGAGTATAAATGGATCTATACTCAAAACAATATAAAGAAATTAACTCTCTCTATATATAATTATATATAATTTATACTTTAATTATATAAAATAATGTATATTATGTATTTTAATTATATCTATATAGAATTTAGATTATTGGGCCCATAAAATTAAATCAATAAAATTCTACTCTAATTGCTTTCTCTCTCTCTTTTTCACTTGCTCGCAGAATTATTTTTCCTAATTTTTATAATATTATAATATCTTATTTTATGCATTCATTTTATATATTGAACTATTAGATATTTTTTGTATCAAATTTGAGATAATGTTTTATAAAAATTAAATTATAGATAGCACGATGTTAAAAATTTCAAGCGGCTCGTTTAGGCTCGAGCTCGCTCGACTAGAAGTTAGGCTCGCTCAAGCTCGGCTCGAATTAATTTCAAGCCGAGCTTGAGCCTAAATTTAGGCTCGAAATTAATTTCAAGCCAAGCTTGAGCTGAGGTAAGCTCGCTCGAGCTCGGCTCGTTTCCACCCCTAACTATATATATATATATATATATGTATATATATATATATAGAGTAGGGCTACTATACTATTATGAGTAGTAGAGCCCTACTACTCATAAGTTGTTTTCGATGATAGAGCTTCAGAATCGACGATCCACTCCGTTAAATATGATCTAGAGTATTTAAAACTTCTAGAAAATAAATTTCGTAATTTTTCGAAATCATTTACCTTACGATCAAAAGCTCACAAAATTGACAATTTTTAACTATATGGGATACTTGCTAGTTTAACGGTGTAAAAGAATTGAAATAGATTGAATTTTTGATAGAAAATTCTATTCACCACCTAGATAAATATCAATAACTCCGATCTTAAATTGAAGGATCCGATCATCTATTTTTAGGACGTCGTTCGATTTCACTGCTTCATTTTATGCCCTTTGATGGACTTTATTATGATTTTGAAAAATTACGAAATTTATTTTCTAGAAGTTTTAAATACTCTAGATCATATTTAACGGAGTGGATCGTCGATTCTAAGCTCTATCATCGAAAACAACTTATGAGTAGTAGGGCTCTACTACTCATAATAGTATAGTAGCCCTACTCTATATGTATATATATGTAGAGTGCTTGGGGTGCTTATGGAAGCACGGAGGCCTCCGTGCTTCCATTTTGTTTTCGATGTTCGGACTTTCGAATCGACGATCGGCTCCGTTAGACTTGATCTAGAGTATTTGAAGTATCTATAAAATAAATTTTGCGATTTTTCGATATCATTTGCCTAGTGATCGAAGTGGCTCAAAATCAAAATCAGTGAAAATAAAAATCTTACAAAATATGATGATATGACATTAAAATTTTAGATCAAAGTTATTGATCTTGTTTTATATGGTATAAAGAATTTTCTATCAAAATTTCATGTGATTTGGATATTTCTACACCGTTAAACTTGCAACCGGCTCACCACGGCCGTTAAAATTAGTGATTTTGAGCCTCTTCGATCACTAGGCAAATGATATCGAAAAATCGCAAAATTTATTTTCTAGGTACTTCAAATACTCTAGATCAACTCTAACGAGCCGATCGTCGTTTTGAAAGTCCGAACATCGAAAACAAAGTGGAAGCACTAAGCCTCCGTGCTTATAAAAGCATACCAAAGACAACTCTATATATGTATATATATGTATATATATGTATATATACATATATATATATATTTGAGGCTGCTTTGTGCTCTTAAGAGCACAGCCTGTGCTCCTAGCATCACCATCCATCTGTTTAGATGGATGGGTGAGATTGAATGGATTT